>JBBPMH010000730.1:0-17574 GCA_038090235.1 Pulveroboletus ravenelii
GCACCGGTTCCCGAACTCTTTCGCTCTGTATCCTCACCACCTGCTGCCGTCGCAGCTCCGCCGACAGCGGTGGCAGGTGCTACAACTCCACCACCAAGCGTGATTGGTGCCTATATCTCGTGTCTGAGGTTAGATTATCTCCCTCTCCTTCCCTTCCTTTCTCAGCAAGTTCTATGATATCGTATATTGATGCTATATGCCTCTAGAACTTTTCTGCTCCCTATGCCAGTTTCACTGAATGCTTGAAGAAACTCCAGGATGTCAAACAGGGGAATGCTTTTGCTCTCGCACCATCTGCCGGTCCGCCCATGCAAGCGCATAAAGCCAGTATGTCCCACGCTGAACGCCATGTTTATTCCTCCACCTTGATCGTTTTTGATAGAAAGCATGTTCCCGATAACCAGATCTCGTCATCACCTACGGCACTCATTACGATCACGATGTGAAAGGTTCTTGCAAGACATGGTGCGAGTTCACGTTTCTCTTTTCACCTCTATTTTTTACATACTTGCTGCCCCCACACACAAGGCGCTCATCTCGTCTATTCAGCTTCGAGCCTTAGACCACCGCACAGGAACGTGCAGATGTGCCCGGCAATCCCCATGCTGAAGACCTTCTCCACATCGACCGATGACGCGACCGTCTCTGCTTCCACCTTTTCCTCTTCTACCAACACGTTCTCCACCATGGCGTCCACGTATTGGTGGCGGGATGGTCCAAAGGTATCATCATCATCATCGATAATACTGACATACTCCAGAAATTCGGGGAGGATACATGGGAGAGTCGTGTCTAATGACGACAGGCCAAGCGTGGCAGTTTCAACTGCACAAGTAGAATGAACCACGAATGCTGTTTCATTATGGTGCGTTCGCTGTCGCATTGTCTTCCTGTCTCTGCGTTACGGCGGGGTAGTAGATGACTCATGCTTTGATTTTCCTTGATAGGTGATTTAGTCAAGGGGATATACTTTACGTGGGCTAACGATCCACCTAATGCAAAGATCAAGGTGGAACGTGACAGAGCTGAAGGTAGGCTATTACCTTTTCTCCACTGATTCGACTGCTGATGTTATGGGTTGCATGCCTTGATTGACCTCCACTGAAGGCACGTCAACAAGTCGGTGGTAGCTCATTTCCGGAAAATTATCGACGATTGGACTCTCACCAACAAACTGTGGCTGCTCAAGTCATGAAAGAGAAGAGAATGAGAGAGAAGGGAGACGGTATACGACATTCTGTACAGTATGACTCTGCGCCGCATTCTCAGGCCTCAGGTTTCCTGTGTAATGGCGGTGATGATTACTGCAGAACGTTCCAGAGACATAAGTGTACCGCCAGACTACGTAGCTCGGAGTCGCCACGCATCCAGTGCTAATAGGGTTTTACCTGGGCCTGCTTCACTGGTAGATTGTTCCATGCCGTTGTCCAAGGTATCTCTATTGGCGAGTACTATTCGAGCAGCGTCCAATGATGTAGATTTCACGGCCTCAAGTCTGATGCTTGTCTTCACCCGCTTCAGCCAAGTGACGATAGAAGGTGGCCTCCGACAGAATGTAGCCTCGACAATATTCACAATATATGAATTCAATCAAATTCCAATAGCAAGATGACAGGCTACTAAACACAACTGCTTACACCCGAGGATAAAATTTTGAGTCCTTCTGGTTCACCTCATTCCGTAGGTCAGCAAGTCCTTTTACGAGAACTTCCACAGTATTTCTTAAACATGTTACATCCGTAGCTGTTCTCTCGAATTGGTTATTCATATCCGTTCGAAGGTCATTGATTTGGGTGCCCATATCTGTTCGAAAGGCATCTAGGGCTCCCAGGATCTCCCCAAGAATGGCCGCTGGACCAGACTTAATATCTAAGTCATCTGCAATGGTTAACACATAGCTTAGAGATTAAAAAAAGTGTGACAATACCTTGGTCAGAATGAGCCCTTGTGGGTTGAGACTCCCGAGAGTTGGAGGATTGGGTTGTCAGGGTGGAAATGGAGCGATCTGCTTGAGAGGTGGGTCTCCTGGCTTACTCAAATAAAATATAGCACTTACGGTCAACATCCTCTTGAGAAATTTTACCACCAAACGTGGTCGTCGAATGATGGTAATCTGAGGAGGGGGGATATGACATGATGGGTGGGAGTCAGAGCGCTGAGAGGATACCTCTAATAGGGACATGACGTGACTTAGTCATCACATCAGGAAATCAGGAAGTGGAGGAATTACGGAAAGTCGGACAACCGCATCGGAGCGGCACAGAGGTGCCAATCCCTGATCCATCCCTCCTGAAGCATGCTGATAGCTGTGGCACTACTTTCAGTTCTCAATAAGTCAGGTAAGTCAGGTAAGTCAGGTTATTCGAGAATTTTGACGAGCTGTGTGGGGCACAGCCATGTCAAAATGTCAAAGGATCGCGCGGCTCGGCCGATGCCGGGGTCGCGACGACCTCGTGACTTGCTGAGCTAATGGGCAATCGGGTGTGTACGCGCGACGCGAGGCGCACCTCGCGTCTCGGGACGGAGTCCGGGCCGGGGGGAAACGACAGGGAAAGAGCTGGCGGCGACAAGACGGACGGCGAAAAGAGTGGATGGAGGGAGGCGAAAATGGGAGGTGGTGTCGCGATAATGATCCAGATGCTCCGGAATGACTTGATCGAGTGAAGGAACCGAGAGAGAGAACAGTTTGAGAAGGAAGGGGAGACGAGGCCGGACTGGCAAGTAGTGACTCCGTGCATTCGCCCGCTAACGTGATCGTGAATGCCAGTGTAAGGTGGATCATAGTGGCTGCGGTAGTGATTAACGAGCGTGTAACTACATTTGTTGTAAAGAGAAATGGGTTGGGCGAAAGCCCGCTAGGCTTTCCGGT
Organism: Pulveroboletus ravenelii; assembly: GCA_038090235.1. Lineage (NCBI taxonomy): Eukaryota > Fungi > Basidiomycota > Agaricomycetes > Boletales > Boletaceae > Pulveroboletus > Pulveroboletus ravenelii. Next base: position 2,870 of record JBBPMH010000730.1, read on the forward strand.
CCGAGGCATGCTGCGGGGGAGCGATCTGCGAGGGTGGGCTGGGTCCCCGAGCAGATCGCTCTCGCCCTTGGCGAAGCGATACGACGGACACATGGGGATCACCGTGATCCTCTGTGTGCGGAGGGCTGTTCCCGGGTGTGGCGGGTGGGTGCGCAAAAGTAATAAGGAGAGTGCTACGAGAGCGCGCAGGCTCTACTGCGTGTGCGAAGTGGCGGAAAGAGAAACTGACGCCACTTCGCTTACTCATGCACGGACTAAATTCTAGGTCGGTCTCGTGACTCCACCGTCCTAGAATGACACTCTTTTCCTTTCAAGCTCAGCGAAGCGTTCGCTTCCCAATATGTCTACTGCATCCAGCAATTGGGGCTAAATCCCGAGAAGGTGAATGTCAACGGGGGTGCCATCGCGTTCGGACATCTGCTAGATAGGTTTTTTTTTTCATCTTTTGGGCTCTCCCTAGTCAAGGCTGACTGGCATTTGTGCGATGAGTTACGCTGTACGGGCGCTTGACAGGTCGCGACGGGTTTACACGAACTCAGGAGACGCAAGGGCAAGGTGAGTCGTGCGTGCGAGGGAGGATGCCGCAGAGTCGATTTGATGATGAACTTATCTTGGTCACAGGTTTTGGTGACATCGATGTGTATTGGGACTGGGATGAGCGCTGTGGCGGTCTTCGTAAGCGACACATAAAGTGTCAGCGTGTCGGCAGCTACTGTACTGAGCACTTATGTGGTGCTGTACTTCACGGTAGTTCTTGTGCATTATCCTCTCGACGGGTGAATTACCGATAATTATTGATTGAGAGATTGGCATTTTCCACGATGCTCTAATGCCGAATGTAATCATCCATGGAAAATGTGGTGGCTTGGTCAACATACCCTAGAAAGTGGGTTGTGCAAACAGGGGAGCGGAGGAAACTTGGAATCTCCAAGAGGAGATCGTCCAGCTCGGGGCGCCCTACCGGGGAGCCATTGACGAATCCACTGCCCTCCCACCGTCGCTCAAACAGGAGGAGGACAAGGCGGCGACGTTACGGTCCCTGCGCTGGCGGGAGGATGAAAAGGGCAGAACTATTCCGCAAAACGAGCGGTTGACGGGAGATACCGACGACATCAGACATTAATTAGAGGGAGCATTACGCTGAAGGGCCTGTCTTCCTCCGGGTCAATAAGAGAGAGGGAGAGTCTACAGGCTCGAGGGCAGCGACTGAACTGGAGTGTGCCTGCCTGCCAGTCAACAGTCGGATTATGAAAACGAAGCCACTCATGATCAAGGAAAAGATCGCTCTTGCCAACCAGGCCAGAATCAACAGACGAGCCTGTACAGCCGCTGTCAACAAGAGCCTTAAGGAAGGAACTACAGTGGTCGTCAAGGGTCGAAAGCTCAGCATCGACAGTCGGGGAGTTCCCTGGGCCTCGAATAAATTGTCGAGGACCTCGAAGCTCTTGGATGGCCCATGCAGCATCCTCGGTCGACAAACTATTGAGATCAGCTGGGACCTCTTTATTAGCTTCTGGTTGTCGTTGTGAATGAACTAGGGTTCAGAGGAGCGCAATCGCACGTTGCGGGAGCTGATCACGTAGGCGACGGGCATACCAAGGAGATGACCATGGGGGCGGTCGTTGAGAGGATGGGAGGTCGAATTGTGCTGGAGTTAGACTCTGGGGGGTTTAACATGAGTGTGATTCCGTACAAGGTGAAGGAGATGACGCTGATTGTGATACCGAGACTGATTCGCTGGTCGATGAGGGTGCGCAACCTCTCGACCTTTTCAAAAACCCTGCAGGACCTCAGTCCTCTCTTCCTCCGCAAGCTCTGAAATCATGTAACGAATTCGCTGGGCTCGAGTGATGCGTTCTCGTGGGCAATCGCGGGAGAAGTGGTTATGATCCTCGCAGTTGTAGCACAGGCGGCGACCCCAGGCTCGGCTAACGTCCATTGGACGACCAGACCCTCCGTATGTGATACCAGTTGTATCTTGCCTATCTTCTACCAAGGGTCCGGGGGGATTGGTGGTAGGGGTTGGAGCGGGACAGTTGGGAATGTGGGAGCCAGAGGGCGAGCCTGAGGCGCCAGCAAGTGGAGTAAAGGGTACTTTTCCACCATGACGAGCCTCGAGAGCCTTCCTGGGCTTCTTCACAGCGGCAAGAAACGCAGTGAGATCTCTCGTCTTCACCATATTTTGGCTGTCCTCCGTAGCGTAAATAATCGTCTGGTTCATATTCGTCTTCATTACATCACCCCATTCTGCAACACACGAATGTAAAAAAAAAACAATATGCATCACGGACACAACGCCAAGACGTGGCGAACAACACTCTCAATGGATCAGCGTTCCTCTCGACTTTCGCAATGACTCTGTGACTTTGCAATACCTAGGAATGTCTGCGCGAGTTGAACCTAGCATGATCCAGGCCAGAAATCGGTTAGAACACATGGAACCCGGAAGGGGCGAGGTATATGCGAGCACAGTATCGAGTGCTTGAGTGTACGACGAGAGGACAGTCGCAGCGGCTGGCGCGAGCGGGTCCCTCGGTACATTACTCTATGCACCAATCATAATCTCGGCCATGCGACGCAGGTACTACGATTCATAGTCCATTGCGAACGACACAGCGTGGAACGACACCACTTTTCTGCATTTTCAATGAAGTTTCCATCGGCCTAAACAAAGAGTGGTATGCAAACGACAATGCTACCAGAGTCGGATGGCCATATGGCGCAGATCCTGCATGACGACACCTTCAATGTGACATTCACCATTAGAAAGGAAAATGATGACCGGAGATCTGAACTGAGGGTGTCCAACAGCTGATCTGGTGTGCTCGCAAAATCATTCACAACTGGTGTTGCATATGTATGGTCAAACAAGACCACGCCATATGCATCCTGTCGCGTGGCATTCGAGTTCGCAACTGCCGCTCCACGTGCTACCCAGAAACTGCGTAATGATGAAGGCACAGCCCCATATCGAATGTTTGCGCGAGCAGTGATTTGGGGGGCGGCGGGAGCGGATGGACTTCGTGTGGGCGGAGAAGGGATTCGTACATGGTGATGTCTTTATTGGAATGTCGGGAAGAGAACGCCGAAAAAAATGAAACGGTATTAGCGCAGGATGCGGTCGGACCAGTGAGCGGGAAGAGTATGGCACAAGCGTGGTGGCATGACAGTAGATAGGTACATCAGAAACGGAACGACGCGTGCGATCGTGAAAGAGAGGGTGGCGTACCTATAAAACCTGCTTCGTTGAGTGCGATGATGGCACGCAGAACTTGTTCTACACAGGGACTGAAGCAATATATCCGCGTCGGACAGTCTTTCTAGAGCAAAAAAGAGTGGGAAGAGAGATCAATAATCAGGTCCACCGCGATATGACATCCCAGAGCTCTGGTTGGTGTGAGGAGGGATACGTACGCACAATGCTTTTTTTGCGTGCTCGATGGCATCCCAGGGTGCAGGAGTCGAGGAAGACTGGATGGAATGAAAGACGAGGAGAGGAACGTGTGAGCGACGAAATGGGGCGGTGTGGCAGAGTGAAGGTACGAAACAAGGGAGACGCACCGAATAGACGAGGTAAAGCCGTCTTTGCATACATTTTGATGCGTCAGCGTGATGATGTCTTTCATCCCATGATGGATAAACTCTTCCTTCTGGAAATAGCCATGCAGTGAAGACGAGAGGTGCAGGGGGAAGGGAGAAGACGTATTGGCACGCGCTTCAACGGAAACACAAACGCCAAGGGCGCGAGCATTGTGAGTTCAGCTAGAAAGAAGGATGCTCAGTTCCCGGAAATTGCAAGGCTGGACCAGATGAATCCACGTACGCTCAGTCTTGAACTTCCGCCTGAGGCGCTCCGATTCTACGGACCCCGCAGCCCCTGCAAGAGCACGTGCTCGTCTTGCGCTCGGTAAAAGCGAATCGCCAGTAAAGCCAGTATATACGAGAGCATGCTTGCTATTTGACATTGCCGCGCTTTCCAAGCGGCCTACTACCATGCTAATGTGGGCGGAGAACAAGTGAGGAGCATGAAGGTAGGAGGCGCGGCGCTGCGGTCAAAAGCGTGAGCATCTGGACGGCAGCTACAATGAGTGTACTCAGGACGATCAAGCCCAGAGATGGATAAGTGGCGCAGAGGAGGGCACCATGAATAACGTGCGTATCCGCTGGAGGCGGGAGGGATCGATTTGGGCTGAAGAATGGAACGAGTGAGGGAGACGGAGGGAGGCTGACAAAAACACGCTAACTCTGCACAAGGCGCTGGCTGGCCTTGTTGGAGATCACGCCGTAGACAGTGGTGATCAGTCGTATGGTCAGCGGTGGTTGTGTGGTCCATTGTAGTCAGTCGTGGTCAGTGGTGGTTGTGTGGTCAATTGTAGTCAGTGGTGGTCAGGAGCCTAGAGATGGATAAGTGGCGCAGAGGAGGGCACCATGAATAACGTGCGTATCCGCTGGAGGCGGGAGGGATCTACTTGGGCTGAAGAATGGAACGAGTGTGGGAGACGGAGGAAGGCTGACAAAAGCACGCTAACTCTGCACAAGGCGCTGGCGTTAGTACTCGCGTCTGTCTTCGTAACCACTAACACATCAAACAAATACATTCAACATGCATGGGGCTTCACGGAGTGAAGCAAACCGGAAATGTCACTCCAAAAAAATGGAGCGACTGAAGAGGTGGGTCAACCTATATTTCAGGGGCATTACCGATACACTTTTAATAGTGACCCAGAACAATACGAAATTCACAAAGCCAAGAAGCGTCAAGCAATGGCGGAGTACCGTGCACGAGCGAAAAGAGCCAAAATCGAGAATGCCGACTTGGGGCCATCACTTTCCGACAGTGAACAGGGGGGCGTGGGTATCAACCCTGGGTTACCGCCTTCCGCCCAACCTGCCTTGTCAATCCAGAACATCGCTTGTCCTGATGTGCCACAGGCTAGACCCCCATCGGACGCCAACATTGACCCCCTTCTGTTGCCCATCCAACACCCTACTCATCCCAGCTCCCATCAAGCTGGACGCTCGTCTTCCCAGCATGACTTTGCTGGATCACCCCATCAGGATCAACCTTTATTCATGCCTTCCTCCCCCCCTTCCCCCCCTTCCCCTCCACATCCTGCTACTGCTTCACATCCTCTCCGCCAAAATGACCTTGTCTCCAGTGTCTGCGGTGTACAGGTCCCTGAATCGGCTGAGACTGTGCAATGGCCTGGCGGCCTAACAACGGTCTTGCCCACCCTCATTCGCGATGGTACAAACTACCTACAATATGATGCCTTGCATGTCCGTTCCATGACATCCTACCCACAGGCTACATCTGGCAGCCAATATATCGACTTTTTCAGGGCTCCGTCATCCAATGATGGCTATGACCTTGTGTTGGCTATGCGCAAAAGCCTATCCCATGGTCGCCCCATCGTTGTTCGTAATTTTGAGGATACATCGTCCTTTAATTTCACTGTGGATGGCCTTCGCCGGAAGTTTGGTATTTCACCAAATATGCTCCTTGATATACATGGTGTGATCCTCTTCTTTTAGCATTTATACCGTCTCATCTTCTGTAGATACTGCACGCCGTGTCATAGATTTTGGCCGCCCTCACGTGCCGGGCACCATGTCGCAATTCATCGATGGAATAAACGATCCATCACAGTGTCGGTTTGTGCTCGATATTCCTCTCACGCATTGTGGGATGCCACAAAAGATCTGGTGCGCATCCATGCTATTACCCTTCATTGTTTGTTAAGTAAGCATGTCGTTCAGTACCCTTGATGATGGTTTGGCTGTTGGTTGGAGTCAGACCCAACGAGACTTGCCGTTTGAAAAGCGCAAGGTATCATCAGATAACCTTGGGGTTCGCTCATGGGGGCTCGGTCATCAAGCTGGAACATTCACATACCCCCATCATGATGCTGATGGCGATGCCACATATGTCATGGTCATGTCTGGGGTGAAGCTATGGACTCTCTACTTCAACTGTGACCCCACACTCTCTCGCGAACAACTAATGAAGACCAGGTATGATTTATGTGACCCTGACATGCCTCAGAGCGCCAATATGTGTGCCGAAACTGTATACCTATACCCTGGTGATCTACTGTGCGTATCCTCTTTTTTTTTTTAAAAAAACACATACCTGACTGACTCCTACACAGTATCCAACCCCCTGCACAGATTCATGCGGTTTATACCCCCGTGGCTTCATTTGCCATTGGCGGGCACTTTTATTCCTACAATGCCTGCCATCTGACGGAGTTTGGCCGCTATTTAGATGCTCAGAAAAACGGTACCCTAACCAACCAGATGCACCATCATGCATTGGAGAGTCTGGTTCGTATGATTGTTGGTATACCTCGGCTGGATCCTCATCGTGGTAGGCTGTTGTTTTGATGGCTTGTTTATTCTTATCTAATTGTTGCAAAGAATTGAATACCATCCCTTTGATGGCTCTTTGCTTAATGGTTATCGAGCCAGAGAGGTACAGGATGAAAGGTCACGATATCAGGAGCGTCCAAGGCCTCGCCTATGCTCAAGAAATCGCCCAGGAAATTCTCAAAGCCTTAGGTCATTCCCAGGCTGGTACTCATCCCTATTATTCCTCCAGCCGAAACCATTTGGAGCCCGGTGAATGCTTCGCACATCATTCATGTCTCTCTCGATGGCAGATTGTTGGGTAGATTGTAGAAGCTATATCTCTATATAATCTTTTTATCCTGAATACTTGTGCTTTAGCTTGGATGCTACATATGATTGTGCTTTGTCTCTGCTGTGTGGTTGCATGGCCTGCTGATGAGGTTAGTCCCACCGGCCTCGCGCAGGCCAACAAGCCTCACCCTACAACGTAGGACAGGCAGATGGAAGAGTTACACATAGACGTATAGAGGCACCTCCGCATGTATCCACACAAAGCATGTAAATGTCTACCAAGGGGCAGTGCCCCATAGGACAATAAACGCGGTAAAAAAAAAAAAAAAAAAGAGGTCAGTCGTGATCAGTCGCAGTCAGTGGTGGTCAGTCGTGTGGTCAGTGGTGGTTGGTTGTGTGGTCAGTTGTAGTCAGTGGTGTGGTCAGTTGCAGTCAGTGGTGGTCAGTCGTATGATCAGTCGTGGCCGGTCGTGTGATCAGTCGTAGTCAGTCGCGTTGTCAGTGGTGGTCAGTGGTGTCAGTCGTGGTCAGTTGTGGGGTCAGTCGTAGTCAAGCGTGGTTAGCGGTTGTAGTCAGTCGTGTGGTCGGTCATGGTCAGTTGTGTGGTCAGTAGTGGTCAGTTGTGTGGTCAGTCGTGGTCAGTCGTGCGGTCAGGCTACCGCGGCATAAGCTATGCTGGCTCGTAATTGGAATGCACTGATCACACACGACTGACCACACTCCGTGTATGAGCTAAGCAAAGTGGTATCTTTCTCTTCTCGCCGCTTCGCGCTCTTAGGAACTGAGCAGGATGCGCTCGCCCACTAGTCGAGCGGTATGATGGAGGCAGGGTTTAGGGAACCTACCCTTGTGGGAGGAGGGCCGCCCGTGACTGTGAGAGCGGCGGATGGGTGCGCAAGAGGTACTATGAAAATTACTAGGGAGAGCTAGCACGCTCTGCAGTTTCTGCTCCATTCCGCACTCGAATCCTATACCATTACAGCTTCCTATTCCGTAAAAGCAAAAAAAAAAACCCACTGTGCGCACAGGCAACTGTTTTTTTTTGTCTCCCGACATTGCTTGGATCGCTGCCTACACCCACCACAGCCCCGAGACTCGAGCCAAAGGCGACGCTGCTCACCCGGTACCAGTTCTCGGCCTGAACTCAGAGATGGATGCGTTACCCGGAATCGGGCATGCATGCGGACATAATTTGATCGGTATCGCAGGGGCTGCGGTCGCGTGTGCGGCCAAGACGGCGATGGGGACATTGGGAATTGATGGCAAGACGGTTTTTCTTGGGACGCCTGGTGAGGTGTTCTCTTTTTTTCCTTTTCCCTGTAGGAAAGAGAAAGGCAGAATCCAGAACGAGGTGCAGTGTGGGCGTTCGACTGAAACTAACGAGTTGTCCTGCCAGGTGAGGAGGGTGGTTCTGGAAAGGTAAGGTTATGGGAGAAAGGGGCGTACGAAGGGTTGGATGCTTGTCTATGTAGGTGTTGCTGTCTCCTGTTTCCCCTCCTTCCATCTCTCTGACTTCTCAAACTTGCTGCTGGATGGACATGATGTGATGTTCCGATCCAAGGTGCCACCCTGCGCCTGGTCCACCGCATGGTGCTAGTCTGACAGGCTCGCTGACTATCGTCCAACGCCAAGTGGAATTTACCGGACACACGTAAGGAATGGGAATCCACACCATCTCTTTCGTCGCTCACTGCTCAGGAACGTTCCGTCGTTCCCCTTGGCGTGGTTCCGGTGCACACGGGTCCCTCAGCCCATGGGAGGGCCAGAACGCCCTCGACCCTGCTGTGCTCACGTTACACGTATACCGGCGTCGGGCTCCTACGCCAACAGATTAAACTGACGCATCGTGTACACGGTGTGTTTGGAGGACAAGATTGAACACCCAACAGTCAATGATCATTCTTATCCCCTGATCAGGCAATCCCTGAACTTGCGATTGTTTTTTCCCGCCTAGTCATTCCTGATCATGCTTCGATGCAGTCCGTGTCTTCCCTTTTGAGTTGGTTTCGTTGGATGACGAAATAAGCACATATAGTTGGTATGTTCGCGCGCCAACGACCAAGGAAGTATTTGTGTTGGAGATCACGCCGTAGATAGTACTTTTCCTTCTTTTCCTTACTACCGTCCGACCCTACACTCGTTACATTACCATATTTAGATATCGCTATTTCCCACATCGTACGGCACAATCCCTCTCCTCCAGTTTTTCATACGACCGACTGGAGGTGAGTATCTAGACACTCGTTACTACTCGTATACCCGTACTTACGCTGTACAGGACCTAACGGTCCATTCTCTAGCTCGCGCCCCATTCGCTCACAATTTGAGACGGTAGCTCGAGGCAGAGGATTTTTCGAGTACGCGAACAGCCCTTACCCTGGACCGTTCCTGCGTTTGTTTTTTGTCCAGGGCGGCAGCGACTGCAACAGGATGCACTATAAACATCAGCTACGAGGCCATACGGAACGAGCTTGTTCAGAACGAAGCCCTTGGTGAGTAATATCTTTGCTGGACGTTTCTGAGGTTCATCGATGATCTCATTCCCGCATACACGAACTAGGTGAAGACTTTGCAGACGTCTTTCTTAAGCGGTACGGCGAGATCGGCTACGATTGGGGCATCGCTAGCGCGTCGACAGATTTCGTACGTTTACCGTTGACCTTTGAGTAAATGCCTTCTTCTCAGGGGAATGTGTCATACTGTACGCATACACTCCCTGATCCACTTTGTTGACGGATGACGATGTTGCACTGCAGTGACGCCCGGCTTGCATCCCGGTTTTTGTACGTGACTCTCTCGCGCGCACCTCTCGTGCCAGCGTCTCTAAACGTCAGTGTGTACTAGCCATACCCACCGTTCTAGGAGGAGGGAACCACACGTGGGAGTTAACGCGTTCTACAGACGCCGCTCACGAGGCCACTTACGACGTGTCCAACGCTCTAGCGCATGTCAGTATGAGAGTGCTGACGGACCAGGTCCTTCGGGGGTTCCAATTCAGGGTGTTGTCCATCGTCGAACCCCTCAAAGATCCACTTGCGGCTCATCGGATCCGAGCCTTGGCCGCGAAACCACGGCCGGACGCGATGATAAAAGAATTCTGGGTCGCAGCCTTTGCAGACGTCGAGCAGGCTGTGCGTCGGCACATCGACAACTCTGGCGAGCTGGTGGAGGTATCCTGTGATCTGTCGCACGGCGATGTCATGCCCCACGAACATTTAGTCCATGGTCGCGTGCATGAGCTCGTGGGCTTCTACGCTCCTGATCTCTATATGCGAGGAGGCGAGAAAAAACCCCTGTTCATCGTTTGCGCCCGTGAAGAGGTCCTGGCTACAGACATTCTCGAGCGCGGGTGGTGTACTTTCCTCTGTGGGCGACGCGAGACGCCAGGACGAAAAGAGATAGACGGGGTCGCCAGAAGATGTTTTGAGACCAGGTGCGGGGTAGAGTTCGGATGGATCGTATTCGGAGACGTCTGGCCAGAGGTCTGTGTTGGGCTGACCGCCGCAAGGGATGGGGGTATTGAACCGGTGGAGACAGCCGCGGTGGCCTGTCCAGCGAGAGATCAGCAACGAAGGGAATAAGAGCCTCCACTAGATGGGAAGATCGCACCTGGACTGACGGGCTCACCATTCCCGGCACATGTGAACCTGCGGAGGCCGCCGTGTTTGAGATGGGGTCCCTGCGCGGGTCAACACTCACCAGCCCTGATAACCGAAGAGCACCCCGTCTTGGATGGTCCTTGGATCGGCCCTGCCCAAGAAGTCAGCATTGTGCTCAGATGAAGTGCCGGGTCCAGCATACCGCCGCCTTGAAACCCGCCACTAGCCATGAAACGAGAATGTGGTTTGGGTTCGAATGTAATGCGTGCAATCTCGCAGCTGTGGCCCAGGGTGTGCAGTAAACGTGATGGTGGAAAGCACTGGGGATCGGGGGCGCGAGTGGGTCTCCCATGGATATCTTTTTCTAAGACTCTGACGATAAATAGATTAGTCGACGATATGGCCCCACCCAGCACATCAACATGGACGGCGTCGTCGCCGAGCGTGCTCAGTTCATCGTCGACAGACTCAGAACGTGCGCAACCTATGTCTATAAAGCCATCTCTGGCTGACATCCTTCTAGCATCCCTGACACGGCGCGTCTCCTGATCGCCATCGCCGGTGTCCCAGCATCCGGGAGGAACTCCTTCGCCACCCGTCTCGTCCACACGGTCAATGCACTCCTTTCTCATCTACCCTCATCCCCAGTCCAATCCGAGCCTCAAGCTATCCTTGTGGGACTCGATGGCTGGCACCTCACCCGCGCCCAACTCGATACCATGGACGATCCAAAACGCGTGCACGATCGTCGCGGGATCCACTGGACATTCGACGCGCCAGTCTATGTCGAGTTTGTCGCTCGTTTGTGCCACCCAGTTTCTGTCGTGACCAATCATGATCTTCCTTCCGATCCGTCGGTCATCTACGCCCCTTCCTTCGATCACGCGCTCAAGGACCCAACACCCGACGCGGTGATCACCAAGCCGGCCCATCGCATTATCATCATCGAGAGATTGTATACCATGCTCGACGTCGACCCCTGGCGCAGAGCGGCCATCCAAATGGATGAACGATTGTGGGTCGCGATTGACTCCGTGCGCGCAAAAACGCGTTTGGTCAAACGGCATGTAGAGACTGGTGTAGCGAAAGATATGGACGAGGCCGTTTGGCGCGCGGAGAACAACGACGAGGACAGTGAGTGTGCGTCGAATGTATCAATTCAATGCTGCTCACGACAGGATGCGGCAGACGGGCGGTTTATCTCTAGGAATATCTTTGACGCGACGTATACCGGAAATGTCAAGGAACAAGGTGTTTTGGTTGACTCATGGTGCGCAACACTTGCTGTATAAACACATTGCCTCGTCCCCTAATTTTGGTCTGTTTACTTAGGCGCCTTTTGTCTTCGGCACCCACACTTATGTACTCGGTTCTGATTCCATTGGGTACGTGGATGAGCAACCAATGTCGACAGGACTTGTCCTACTTTCCAGGCGCACGATGCGACGGCTTGTCATATCTTGGTTGTATGGCTTGGTACTCCACACCCAGAATGTGGATGCGACAGCGTTCCGGGACGCACAGCCCCCGGAAAGACTCATCCTTTCCTGGCTGGCTCAACGTCCCAGCCGATTACCATAGGTGGCAAACTGGGTTAAATCGCGTTTCCTCTGCCATGGTATTTCAGATGAATAGATCAACTCTTCTCCGCACTGACCGCGGTCATTACCCTACGGTCGATGAGTTGAAGACTTGACGCATAACGGGACCAACTGACTTGCCTCATTCTGCCCCGGAGGCGACAGCGAGGGTAGGTCGGACTAGAAATGCAACCCAGCATGTGTTGAGTCGTTTGGCAGACTTTCTGTTGTGCATTTGCTTGCTCACAACAATCATCATTCATATCTGTTGCTCGTCTCAAATATGCTGACAATCTTTGGCGATGGGGTGGTGCACTCCATGCTTGGAGGTGCGTCAGGCACTATGCTACATTTAACTTATTGTCCAACGTCACTCATGATTGTTTTCGTATGACCTGTACACCTACTTAGGCCTGCATATAGGTATGTGAAGCCACGTGGGAGGATGAGTAGACTATGAACACAAGCCCTCAAACTTAGCGGTTGGGCGTGTGGTATAATATGGTGTGTCCCATCGCCCGTTCCACATACAACTGACACATGAATTGTATGGATGTCATCTATCAAGTTGGTCAACAACGTCTCCCTGCGACCCTATCTATATGAGTTCCCATCTTGGACCCCCCAGATGGTCAGATGGTCAGAGGTCAGAGGTCAGAGGTCTATTGCTCTGACAGCGGGTGTCCGCGTCCTAGTGGCTTTGTCACCATGGATAGTCTATGTAAGCACATGCGCAAACTCAAGTCTCAGTGGCTGGGTCCCAAGGGAAAGCAACAGCATCAGGTAAGATAAATGTTTTTTTCCTTCTCTTTTTCATGGTTTCAGATCAGCTCATTTCTTTCTTTCTTTCTTTTTCCAGCCTCCTCCTTCAAACGCGACCAGAGAGGAGGAGGATATCTGCCTTGATGCAGAGGTCCTTGTCAGTCAGGCTTCTGGTGTAGAGAAGGACCAGATTATGACGTCCCCGTCTCTGGCCACCATTGAGTCCCCAAGTCGTACTGGGTGGTTCAGCGTGAGTCTTTTTTCTTTTTTTTCTGAACTTAAAATGGAAAAGAAACTGAAACTGGATGCAGACGTGACAAAAGGAATTGGACGCATCAATGGACACCACGATGGACACTATCCCTGAAACCACCACCACTATGGCTGTGGCGACAACCCTCAGGACTGATGATGAACACCACTCTGATGAGGAGGACACCCACGAACCAATTTCATCTCTGATCTCAGAAGAGGTGGAGGAGGAGCTGGACAGCAGGGATAGCGCACCACCCATAGTCACTCAGCCTTACCTAGACAGGTTGTGTTTGTCTGTCAATAGTGAATTCAAGCTCCTCCTTTGTCAAATATGTCAAGAAGTGGTCCAGAACAATGAAACTCGGGCGCACTTACGCAACAAGCACCCTGAGCTTCTGGCTGTGTTTGATGGAACCTTGTTCCTGAAGACTCTTCGAGAGCTAGGTCTGGATCCAGTTGAGGAGCTCCCTAGAAATATATCTGGTCCTAGAAGCCCTGTTCATGGCCTTTCTGTTATCCAGGATGCGTATGCCTGCACTTATCCTGGCTGTACCTCCATCTTGGCCAACAAACACTCTGCGCAAAGTCATCGCCAGAAATGGCACAAGGGTGCCTCCTTACCTGATGGATGGCGACCATGCAGAGCCCAGCGCCTGAAAGAGAAAGGACAAGGAAGACTTCGCATCCTTTGGGAAGTCACTGTGGAGAATAACAGCAGATCATCTCGTGTGCTTGTGCAGCAGCTGAAGCAAGAGTTAGAAGAAGAACTGGAAACCTATCGTGCGCGCCCCCACCTGCCAAGGGATCCTCGCCTTTTCAGTCCATGGCTGCTGTTCACTGGTTGGCCAGCTTATGTTGACAGTCTTGGACGATCCAAGGAAGCGGTTTACGACCTCGTGTCTCTGCCTCGATCAGAAGAGATGGCTTATCGATCTCTGCCCATGGTTGTGTATACATACCTTCAAGCAGTGGTCTCTCTCATTGACATCACGGACGAGCTGGTGCTAAAGCACTTGAATTCCCCAGACCCTGCTGCCAAGTAAGTTTTATTTCCAAAAAAAAAAAAAAAAAACCGCTTTTTCTTTTTCTTTAAAATAAACTGAAACTCTGAAACTGATTGTAGAGGCGTCTCTAACACCCCTTTTCACAAACATCAATTAGAGACAACCCTGAAACAATACTCCTTACCCATCGTTCACCTTCTCATCTTGTTGCTTCGCACAAAAGAGATGTGGATAGTATCATCCAACCCAGATAGTTTAGAAGAGTGTGCGCATGAGGGCAATGACGCTGCAGATGATACACGAGGTCGCCATCTTGCTGATCTTCACAGCATACTGGCGTCCTTGGATTATCAAGATGACAAGGACGATGTCCTCATGCGAGCAATCCACCGTGTTCTTCTATGGATATGGACAACAGCTTGGAAAAAGAGAGAGGGCGTCTTAATCGCTGATCCGACAGAAGCTTGTCTGGCACTATTGGCTCTGAATCAAGACAGTTCTTTCAAACAGCCCGTTCACATCACCTCTTTCATCTCTAAATTCGAATATTGTATGTGTCTCACTTTCTTGCTCGAGATCAAAACCCAGGTGAAGAAGGACAAGAACGTGGATGAAAGCTCTGCCTGTGATAGTCTTCAGCCCTGGTTTACAGAGAAAACATACTCCACCTTCGCTCGTCTCCGTTCTCTACAGCACATGGCCTCCTCTATGGCCTATGATACCATGGCGCTCCCTCGGGTCTGGTGGATGGACACAGAGACTTGGCAGACCATGGCTTATAAAGGCCATCAGATAAAGTTTGCAGATCTATGCGCCATCTTTTCTGACACAGAGAAAGCCCTGATCTCGACCTGGGAAGAAAA
>JBBPMH010000731.1:0-17570 GCA_038090235.1 Pulveroboletus ravenelii
CCCTTTGTCTCTTTTGTTTTCCCTTTTGCCTTTATGCCACCTCCTTTGTACGATAGGTGACACAGTTAGTATATTTAGCTCGCTCTACAGATAGCCACCTCAGTCCGTTTGTCCCACGCAACGACTGAGGTGAGTGTTACTTATGATACGATTATATTCTCTGTACTTATGATCTACCTAGTGTGTCTACTCGCAGGTAATCTATACAGTCCGTTTGTCTCGCGCAACGACTGAGCGTGTCTACTCGCAGCCGTCCCGTTCCCGCGCCGCTCCTCGTAACCTTTTAATTTGTTGAAACATAGTATAATTGGCTTTGTTTGACTAGTGGCTGGAAGCTCAGCATCGTCTTCCATAGTTGGGGTGGAGACCAAAACAATGAGCCCTTCTGCCAATAGGTAATCATATCAATTAAGCACATATGCATACACAATGCCCTCCTCGATGCCCTACAATGGATCTGATTTTGATGTTCGCTGGGAGATGATCACTCACATGATTAAGTTAATTCAGGAAAGATAGGCACAGCGGCGGTCCTATGCAGGAGAGGGGAAACGAAGAAGAGGGCCAGGTTCCACCTGGGCACCGAGAAGGAACACACGGTTTTTGAGGGAGAGGAAGTGGGAATGATATTAGCAGCGGAACTACTCAAAGGGGAAACAGGGGCAAGGACAGTGTCCCTGGGAATCGACAACAAGGCTGTGATCACAGCAGCCAAAGCGTTCTCAGCCAAACCTGGCCACTACCTGATGGACTACTTCCACGACACACTAAAGGCGGCACTCCAAACAGTCGGTGCAGAAAAGATCACCATACACTGGACCCCAGGCCACAAGGGCATCCCTGGAAACGAGGAGGCAGACACGGAGGCCAAAGCGGCTGCAAGGGGATTCACAACACACCCCACACACCTCCCCAAAGCCCTCAAACTCAGAGGAAAGGCACGTACCTTACCAATCAGTAAATCTGCAACAAAGAGAACATTCAACGCCTCCACAAAATCGTTACACAAGAAGGTATTCAAAACGTTGCTGCGCGCACCGCTGGCCGAGAAGATTGACCCCTCCCTCCCCTCATCAAACTTCCTTAAAATGGTTGACCACCTCCCGAAGTGACACGCGTCCATACTACTTCAATTACGCACCACGCATGCCCCGCTCAACAAACACCTCCATAAAATTGGGAAAGCCGAAACCCCACACTGCCCACACTGCCCGCACTAACCAGAGACGACTCTTCATTTCCTGTTGGAATGCCCCAGATACGAGGGACCCCACACACGTCTGCACAGAATTCTAAACCGCAAGGCCAGAAACATAACATGCCTCCTAGCAGAGAAAGGCTGTGTCGACCACACGTTGACCTACATCCATGAAACACGCTGCTTCCTGCGCACCCATGGAAACCTCAAACCACCACCCAAACAACAATAAAATGCCTGCAGACAACCACAGTGGTCACCCATCCGCCCCAGCTCACGCTGCACAACTGACTCAACTCGCCACCCACTACCACACCCCGCCGCTTTTCTCTCTTTTTCTTCTTCTTTTTCTTTTTCTTCTCACTTTAGTACACACATCCGTCTCTTAGTTACATCGCCTTCTCCCATTCATAGCATGTTTTCCCGCCCCTATGATACACTACTGTTAGCCCACCCACCATAACCGCCTCACACACCACCCAACCCCACTCCCCCGCAAGGGATATCGAGCAAATACCATAGACACCCACTAGATAGACATAGACATAGGCATAGTGCTCCACCGCATGTACTGTCCAACAAAGGGCTCCGCCCTAAGGACAATAAACGAGGTTACAAAAAAAAAAAAAAAAAAAAAAAAGTTAATTCAGGTCCTCATGACTGCACTAGTCGAATTCTTATCTGGAATTAATACCCCATCCGTCCCCTACCATACCTCAGTGCTTTCAGGTCATCAGTGGGTCCTAAAACTTATATGTAGTCATCCGGATCACATCCAATCAGAGCTTGGAATCTCCCAGGATGTTTTTTTACAGCTAGTTGCAGAATTACGTTTGATAGGCTGTTTTACAGATTCCTGCAACATTATGCTCAAAGAGCAGCTTTCAATTTTCCTATACACCTGCATGACAGAGCTCACCACATGTCATGTTGAAGAGTGTTTTCAATGCTCTAACGAGATGATCTCCTAGTAAGTTGGTCAGCATTTTACTTCATAGATAGTCTCATCTTTTGTATGTAGGTATTTCAAGAAAGTACTCTATGTTCTCAGTAGCATGCCATTCTACACTGAATGTATTCAATTCCTAACTGATGAGACTATCCCTCTGAAGATTTGACATAATAGCAAGTTCTGGCCATATTTCCATGATGTGATCAGTGTGATTGATGGCAGTCACATTCTGGTTTCACCCCTAGCCCATATACATGGGAGATATCATAACTGAAAAGGGTTTCTCTCGCAGAATGCCCTCTTCATTTGCAATTTTGACTTAAAATTCACATATATACTCACTGGATGGGAAGGGTCATCAACAGATGCATGAGTCTATGATGATGCAGTATCAACCAATCTGCAAATACCCCCAGGCAAGTATCTACTAGCAGATGCCAGCTATCCTCTATGACTGCACCTCCTCATCCCATATCGCAGTGTTCAATATCATCTTGCTGAATGGGCTCAGGCGAGTAAAAGGTAGGTTATGTTTTATTTACTCCTACTTTCCTAACTCTTTCCTTTGCAGGCTGAAGAACAAGGAGGAGCTTTTTAACCTCTGTCATAGGTCAGCCTGAAACATTGTTGAGTGGATCTTTGGCATTCTCAAGCATCACTACTGAATTCTCCTCCTTCTGCTCGAGTATAACCTTGAGGTCCAAGCCCAACTACCTGCTGTGCTTGCTACATTTCATAACTTTATTCAGACACATGACTTAAGTGGATGCTATGAGCATGACAACACATCTGACAAGGAAGACAATGAGAATGATGGTGCATAATATTGTCCCTGGAGATATGTTCTTAACAAATATGCACCATACAACAACCAAGCCACAGATGGAGACAGAGTTGGTGAACATGGTGAGGCAAGCACTATGCAGGATCGGATTGCACAACACATATGGGATGAGTATCTACTCCTGTTGACTCATTGTGAATTCATAGATGATGATTTGGACTCTGACATAGATGTAGTGTAGTTGTACAGCACACAATACAAATGACAGTCTCAGAATTCTCTCTGTTTGGGGTTTGTGTTACTACAGTACACATATAAAAAGACTACAAGCACAAAAACTACAGGAACAAACAGTCACTATGCTATACCACTATCTGAGTCCAGAGCCCACAGTCCATAAGATGTATACAAATCCACAGCATAGTTGAGGTGGGCTTTATTGGTGGGGAGGGCCATGAATGTGATGGCAATATTTGGATACTCTAGGAGGTACTTGCACAAAAAATCCCTGTGCTCAGTGTAGAGCACAGTGCATCTCTATATTTAGATTCACTATATTTCACCCAGTACAGTGCCTCTACTTATTCACCATTCTATTCCATTTGATACCTGTTTATATTTACTTACTGTTGTCTTACATATGACTGACCAGACTACCAGACTATTACTGGACTATTACTGGACCCTGGGCAGTACCTCATGCTGCATCAGCAGTGTCATTTTGTTACTCTCAGGTACCCCTTTTTATGCTTCCCTTTTGACTATTCATCCTTTATTTCCACCATTTCCTTTGTTCCTTGATGACACAGACTATACTTCCATTACTACCACCGATGTCCTGGACTATGTAGTTGTTCTATCATACCTTACAGAGTCCTGGGAATGCCCAGACTATAAGGATTGTACCTAGTCCTGAATAGAACAGCTCCCTTTTGGCTCACAACTACCATCTACCATTTGACTGACCACTCATTGCCCACTGTTTACCATCACCATCACTATTTTCCACTGTTGACTGCACCGTTTTATTGCTCGTTGCTCCACTAGTCTGCCCAGACTATCGGTATATAGGTATCAGTAGCCCGGAGAACTCATTTTCCACCTCCCCTTCTCCGAGTCCCTTTAGGGTCAAGTGCACTGTGCCCCTAGACCCACTTACCACTCATCCTGCACCCCACAGACAGGATCAGTGTTCTTCAACTGGAGCCCACCACGAGGGACTCACAAAGGGGTTCCAGATAAAGTTTCCATCCTACTGCACACTGTCTCTGAAGATTCTAGTTTCTTTTAACCAGTTTTCTCTTCCAACGCTCGTTATAACAGTGCTGACCTTCCAGATTCCACCGATCTTGGAATCAGTTGTTCCGTGAATACCCAATTGGATCTGTCAGTGGCTATCAGAAGTTGCTTGGACCTGTCACTGTCTATCTCAACTCCTTCATCTACACCATCCTGCATTGTACACTGATCCCCAGTGATTGTCAGCACCAGCAGATCATGTTGTTCCCAAGGCACCATAGCTGACTGGTCTGACCTAAGCAATCCACTCCCTGGAGCATTTATACCCTCCATGCCACAGAGGCAGGGAGAGGATCCCTTCCAGTTTTCATCTCCTCTTATACCACTCTTATCTGACCACTCTGCTTCACCATGTACACCTTCCGAGCCATCTCCATCTTCCTCATCCTCATCTGCCCCATCCCTATCTTCCCTAGTCAGTCTTGCCCATTCCGGACTGCCAGACCCACTAGTCTGTCTGTTTCTGCCAGCTGTCACTCCACCCCCACTATCACCAGCTATCCAACCCTGCCCTATCTATCTAATGGCTGATCAGGTTGCTACTATGCCCCTTAGGGGTACTCAGAACACTCTGAAGTTTGACGGGAAGATTCCCACCCTCTTACCCATTTTTCTAGAGGACATTGATGAACTCAGAGAAGCTGCTGGGATCATCAATGCTCAGAAGATTTGTGCTGCCATCTGGTATGCTGATCTAAAAGAGTCCAAAGGTTGGAGGTTTCTTGAAAAAGCCACTGCTGACCCTGCTTTCTGGAATGATTTCATAACTGTGGTTAAAAAGATGTACCCTGGTTGTGAAGGTGTTAACCATTATTGCTATGCTGACATCCAGTATCTAGTTCAGGAGGCTAGAACTAAGCAAATGAGGACCTTAGATGATCTTAGTGACTATCAGTGCAAATTCCTGAAGATTGCCCAGATCCTTGTCACTAACTGGAAGCTTTCAGAGCTAGACCAGGATGCCCTCTTTCTCACTGGACTACTGGCTGACATAGAGGGGCCAGTCTGCCAGTGCCTCTTGGTAATGAAGACTGCTCATCACCCCTCTGACCCATACCCCATAGCTGATATCAAAGAAGCAGCGACATTTTTGCTCACCAGATCTGCTCTCTGTCCGCTGCACACTGGAGTGCCAGCTCCAGCAGCCCAGCCCTATTTCCCCACCTGGGCATTGCCAGTCCTGGTGTAGGCTCTGGCAGCTGCTCAACCTTCTTGACCAGCTCCGGTTAAGCAGGAACAGCCAGCAGTGCAGCATCAGGCTCACCCTGGCTGCACTTTCTGCTTGGACACTTCCCACTTTATTAGAAACTGTATTCATGTGAAAGCTTACATCCAGGCAGAAAAAGCTATCTGTGATGCTAATGGGCACTTGTGTCTCCCAGACGGGAGGCATATTCCCCATATCCCAGGAACTACTTGCCTTCATGATTGTTTGAACTGCTTGCACCAATAGGCTACCACTGGTCTGTCTGCTACAGTTACCACCAGTCTCCTAACTCTTGCTGCTCTGGACATGGATACCATCTTGGACATCAATCCATCGGTCTTTATGATTCTGGTGACAAGGGAATGGAGTGCTGATGGCAGTCCGGACATGGATTATCCCAACTTCCAGCCATATATCACTCAAGCCTGGACTAACTTCCAGGCAGATAAGGCCAAGGACAGGGGCAAATGTGTCTGCTTTGATGGTGTAGAGATCTGGAAGCCAGCTTGCCCTTCTCCTCATTCTGCCTCTGTGTCTGAGGAGATTCTGTTGCTGGCTGTGCAGGCTGACCGGGTTCCTAGTCCTGGTCCATCCAGGTCTACTGCTACTCCCACTCTGTCCACCCTGTCCACTGCTTCACCTCAAGTCACCTCTGCCCCTTTGCCCATGGTTCCTCAACCTCTGACTCTGGCCCCATTAAATGTTGTTCTGCCTTGCCAACAGCCCCCAACCATTTCTACTGCTGCCCCCACTGGGCAGTTCCATTATTTTTTCCCTCTTGAAGACAAAAACACCCCTAAATATATTCTTGACCAGGTTCTGTCAGCTACTGTGCCGGTCCCTGTCAAGGAACTCCTCTTCATTGCCCTGGAGGTCTGGAGATAGATCCAGGACCTTTCCGCAACCAAGCGCATTCCAGTCTCCGCTAACCTTGTTCATGTCAATGAATTAGCAGGCTATGAACTTTCCAGACATGACTCCAAGGCAGTAGGATGCCACTTCAGGGGCCACATGGAGTGCAACAAGGAAGGTCTTATAGTCACCCACCACAGTATTCCACTCCA
This sequence comes from Pulveroboletus ravenelii, assembly GCA_038090235.1. NCBI lineage: Eukaryota > Fungi > Basidiomycota > Agaricomycetes > Boletales > Boletaceae > Pulveroboletus > Pulveroboletus ravenelii. Next base: position 6,505 of record JBBPMH010000731.1, read on the forward strand.
GTCCCTGGAAGCTAAGATAGCCAGTACTGACTGGACTATCATAGGTGTTCTTGACTCCGGGTCCGAGATCATTGCCATACCCAAGTGGGTGTGGGAGTCTCCTTTGTGCTCCTTGTCACTCATCTACCTTTGTTTACCACTTGCCTAGCAGTTGAGCCTTTTGCTCCTGTTAGTTTCTCTACCTTTTACCATCCACCTATGGCTGTAGGAAACTCTTTGGCTTTGCATCACTGAATTGCCAGTGTGCAGGCTTTAACAAGGAGGTTCAGTCATTAGGAACCACCCAGGCTCCAGGGTTAAGGAGACATCTCCAAGTACTTGTTCACTTGATGAATGGCTGCAAACATGGTTATCAGTTGCATATACGGTCTAAATAAGGATAACATTGCTGCTGGCAGATTAGTGCACTACTGCCACAGTTTGCGTGACCACCAGTTATTGTCATGTTGTATTACTGCGCATTAAGCAGTAGTTCATCACTAGGTTTATCCCATCTACCCCTCAACTGGTAAGAAGAAGCCAGCTGATGAAAAACTCTGGAAAAATCTCTGAGATCCTTTTCCTGCATTTGGTCCCACCTACTAGGAAGTTCTTTGAAAGGACCTAGCAGTGAGCAGACTCTGTGTATATCCTTAGGATCCCCCCTCCTCCTATCTCAGTCTATGTCTGGAGCAACTGCCTCTGGAACTCTCGAGTAACTCACTGTCAAATATTCTTATGAAGATGAGAGTCTATCCTTTGAAGCTCACTATGACAGCTGGAGGAACTTCTACATTGACAACCCCTTCTTGCATCCTTACAAAAAAGCCCTGAAACCTCCTGCCATTTCCTGAGTCAGTAAAGCAGCAGCAGGAACTGACAGCAAATGCAAGAAGACTCTGTGCTCACCAGGGGCCACACTCCCATCACTCCCACATATTCATTTCTCAAAGAGGGAGAAAGGAAAACAACATGCTTCTGCCCAGCCACTTGGTGACCCCTTCAACTCTGACAGAGGTAGCAGTGGTAATGGAAGTGATGGAGAGGATGCAGGACCTCAGCCTCAAAGAGGAACCTTCTAGCTGTGGAACCTGCCGTGACCAACAGGACCAATCTTAGGGAAATCATTTGCCCCAAAACCCTTCATCTATAAGGGAGACAAGGCCAAGTACTGGGCCTGGATAACAGGTCTCTGCAACTATTTCTTGGGTTTCAGTGACACACTGTCAGACATGCAGAAAATTGTCATCACCCTCAGCTTTATGGGTGGCGAAGATGTGAATTTGGCAAGAAGATTTGCTGATTTGTACTTCAAACTCTACCTAGGCACTCATACCTGGGAGGAATTCATGGTAGAAATGGACAAACAGTTCAAGCCTGTCATCGCATGAAAAGAAGCTTATGAGAAGCTTATGACATTGAAGCAAGGAACCAATATAGTAGAAGACTTCTTTGTCCAAATGAACCAGCTTATGGCGGAAGTGGGTTTCGGTCATAATGTGGAATTCAATGAAACTCTCATATGTGTCTGCCAACAAGGAATAAAGGATGAAATAATCTCCTTTGCAGAACAAGGAACACTAGGCCTTGCAATGTCTATGTCCCTTACTCAGTGGAAAAGACACCTCATGAGAGCTGAAGCATCTTTAACAGCAAGAAAGGTGTGGAAAGCTGCTAACGGATTCACAACCACCGGCTGACAGCCTTTTTGTGCACTGTTTCATCTGTTCTCCCAAGCCACTCCTGCTGCTACTGAGAAGAAACCTGCCATGCCTCAAACAGGTTTTAGTAGTGTACAATCTGCACCAGAAAAACAAGTTGGCATGTTTGGAGAACAAGGAATCCCAATGGACATTGGAAAAGCCCATGCTGAAAAGAAGTGCTTCAAATGTGGCAAGCCATGGCCTTGTGCTGAACACATGCGCCCCCCATGTCCTCGAATGCACTATATTGAGTTCAAGGGAGCAAAGATCTTTTACCAGTCGGCTGAGGAGCTGGCTGAGGTGATGAAGGTGGTGGAGAAAGATGAGCAGGGTTTTGGTGACAACAAGTAGAAACTGGCCATTCTACCTCATCTACTACTTCACATGTAACCAGTTCGAATAAATATTCAGTTTTGACTGTTGAAGAACCATGTGAAGTAAAGGCCACTAAAACAAACTCTGTTCAGATATTGAAGTGAGCAGAGCAACTTCCTCTTTGAGTGAAACAAGAGGATAAGACAATATCTTTACCAGAGCAAGGCTCAAAAGGAGCAGCAGGTTATGATCTGTATGCTGCCGTGGATGTGCAAATTCCAGCACGAGGCCAGGCTTTGGTCTTTACTAAACTATTAATGGCAATCCTGGAGGGCCACTACAAACAAATTGCACCACATTCAGGTCTAGCCATAAAAGCTTCTTTGACCACTGGAGCTGGTATTATTGACTCCAATTACCGAGGGGATGTAAAAGTACTCCTTGTAAATAACTTGGATCTGCCCTTTAATGTTAAAAGTTGTGAAAAAGTCACTCAGCTCATTTTTAAAAAAATTTCTACACCTCCAGTTGAAGAAGTCAAGTCACTGGATGAAACAGCTCATGACACACAAGGATTCAGCAGTACCAGATCAGCCAAAATATGCAGCCATCAACAGGACTTATGGAAAAACCATGTTGACCCTTAGTCCTTATGGTGGATATAACAGCAAACCAAGGGAAATGAAAAGCATGCCATCAAACACGTAAGATTCTTCATCCATGAGCAAAGAGTCCATGAGATAGATGCTAGCCTCATAAAAGACCTAAGAGAAATGACGGATGAAGACTCCCTCTGGGTTCTGCAGGACCTGCAACAAAAGCCCAAGTTTAAAAAGGCATCCACAAGACAGAAGGTTTGCAACTCCCTCGAAATACCAGTTAAAATAAAGCAGGATTCAGGAGAAACTTCTGAGACAATTGCCCTGATAGACTCTGGATGTACAGGTTCCTCTATTGATGAGGAGTATGCAAAAAAAGCAGCTCTAGACACCCATTCACTGCCACATCCTATTAAAGTATACAATGCTGATGGAACCTTCAATACTGGAGGGGAAATTACCAAGTTCGTGGTGGTTGAGTTGCAAATCTTAGACCACAGTGAAAAAATAGCATTGGCAGTAACCAACTTGGGTGAAAATACCATCTTTCTTGGACATGATTGGCTCAAGCTCCACAATCCATCTATTGACTGGACCACTGAACGCCTTGAATTCCGATGTGAACAAGACCATCTCCCAGCACTAGAAGACTGTGAGGATGACAATGAAGAAGAAAAGAAGTATTGCCAATCAGAAGAAGATTGTCTCTTTCAGTTAGACACAGAATCCTATCTGTGAAATACCTCTACAGAAATAGCTGCTAAGGAATTCATGCAAAAGAAGAAAAAGACCTTCCAGAAAGCAGCACCCAAATATATATATGACTTTGTGAATGTCTTTGCCAAGGAATCATTTGACAAATTACCACCACAATGCCCATGGGACCATGCTATAGAATTCCTCCTAGGTGATCATGTCATTGATTGCAAGATGTATCTGCTCAGTCCAGGAGAACAGGAAAAATTAGATATCTTCCTAGAAGAAAATCTGAAGTTAGGAAGGATCTGGCCTTCAAAGAGTCCCTTCATGTCAGCATTCTTCTTCATCAAAAAGAAAGACGGCCATCTCCAGCCAGTACAGGATTACTGAAAATTAAATGCCATAACTATTCAGAACTGGTACCCTTTACCTCTAATCAATGAACTGGTGGACAAACTAAAAAGTGCCAAATACTACACCAAGTTCGATGTTCATTGGGGATACAATAATGTAAGGATGAAGGAGGGAGATAAGTGGAAAGCAGCCTTCTGAACAAACCAGGGACTCTTCAAGCCATTAGTGATGTTCTTTGGACTGACCAACTCCCCAGCTACCTTCCAAACAATGATGAATACTCTCTTCAAAGATCTTATCAATCACGGAGTAGTCATGATATATATTGATGATATCATGATCTTCACCAAAACACTGGAAGAACATCAGCAGGTAGTAAGAGAGGTGCTTGCAATCTTGTGAAAGAAGCATCTGTATCTCTGCCATGACAAATGTGACTTTGAAGTACAAGAAACAGAGTTTTTGGGATTAATTATCTCCCAAGAAAAAGTCAAAATGGAGCCCACAAAGGTTCAAGCTATCAATGATTGGCCCACTCCAAAAACAAGGAAGGAACTAAGAGGATTTCTCAGGTTCCTTAACTTCTATCATTGCTTTGTCAAAAACTTTGCACAAACAGCACATCCACTCAATGCCCTCACGTCAGAAAAAAAGGACTTTGTTTGGACAAACGAATGTCAGGAAGCTATGGATGGTCTTAAAAAGACAATCATGACTGCCCCAGCTCTGGCCATGTCAAAAGATGACATCTTATTCAGAGTCGAAACTGACGGATCAGGGATTGGCATTGGAGCAATGTTATTGCAATTACAGGACAATGTCTGGCACCCTGTAGCTTTCATTTCTCAGTCTCTCAATGACACTGAATGAAATTACCATGCTGCTGATTTGGAAATGTTGGCAGTCATATTTGCTATGAAAAAGTGGCAGCAATACCTGTATCAAGACTCTAACTTAAGCGAAGAGCTCAAGAAAGAGAGAAAAGGAAAAGGATGAGAATTCAAGCGTACAGAACTAGTACGATACAAGAGGCTTTATATACCTGTATGTAACCCTATACCCTGATAAGGTGACTCTGTGAATTAGAACGGAAATTAGATAGTGACTACGTGAAATATGTGAAGAGGTGAAAGGGAACACGGAAATGAGATAGTGAAATGATTGAAATGTGAAGTGTAAAAGTGAGTCGTAACATTACCCCCTTTTCAAGGCTGATCCTCTGGAGCAGCAGGAGGAAGTTCAAAACAAGAGGCGGGGAATTTCACAAGAGAAGCGGCAAAAGACTTGAAGTCAGGGGTGAGAAATAGAGGAGCCTTGAAAAGACAGGTATCACAATCACATACTGATTCGTCCATTGTGCGAATAGCGAGAGGATTATCGTGTCGATATTTCTGAAGAGCAGTTGGGGCGTTCTTCAGATTCTTTTCAGGTTCCCAGGTCCTTTCTTCTCGAGGGTATCCCTTCCAATGTACCAGATATTCGGTCTTCCCCTGTCTCTTCCGAGAATCTACAACTTTTTCGACTTCGTATTCCTCCTTTTGTTCAACGATAACCGGAGGGGGAGGGGTTGAAACTTGTTGAGATGGAAATTGTCCTTTTCGGTATGGCCACAGGTGGGATGTATGGAACACTGGATGGATGCCTCTCCATGTTCGAGGGATTTCCAGCTCATAAGCAGATGGTCCTACTTTTCTCTTTACTTTAAAAGGACCATAGCGTTTTTCTTCTAGCTTTTTCGTAGGGCGATCCGATCGAACATGTTTTCCGTCTAACAGCACCAATTCTCCCTCCTTGTACTCCGGAGTGGTATGAGCGTGCTTGTCATACGCTTTTTTCATCTGATCCGCTGCTTTTTTCAAGGCCTCTTTCGCCTTTTCTTGTGTCTCCTTCATCCTTTGTACGAACTCCGAGGCCTCCTCATTAGGGACCTTTTTCCACGTATCCTCTGCTATTCGAGGCTGTTGTCCGTAATTTAGCAGGAACGGAGAGAAACCTGTTGCGGACGAGACGTTCTGATTGTGTGCGAACTCGGCAATAGGTAGCCAATCCGCCCAGTCGTTTTGTTTGTGGTTTACATACAGCCGAAGGTACGTTTCAACCTCGCTGTTTATCCGTTCTGTTTGACCGTCGGTTTGAGGGTGATAAGCCGTGGAGGGATTCCCTTGTATCTTTAACAGGGCGTACAGATCCGTCATGAATTTTGAGACGAACTGTGGTCCTCTGTCTAATATGACCTTTTTTGGGGTTCCGTGTAACTTGAAGATATGATCCCTGAATATCGTCGCTACTCCTTTGGCTGTGATGGAAGACGATATTGGAAACAGGTGTACCATCTTTGAAAATCGGTCTACCACCGTCAGGATTGCATCTTTTCCTTTGCATTCAGGTAGCGGGCCGATGATATCAACCGATATTATTTCCCAGGGAGTGTTTGGGATTTCGTTAGGGTGTAGAGGGGTATGACTAGGGGCTGTCCGGTTTTTGACTTTTTGACACTTGTCGCATCCTTGTACATAGCTTTCTACGTCTTTCCAGAGTCCCGGCCAATAGTACCTTGTCATAATCAGGTCTTTGGTTCGACGGATACCGGGATGACCAGCAATTGGGTGATCATGGTTTTCCTGGATGATCCGTTCTTTGAGCTCCTTGACTGGCGGTACATATAATAGCTCTTCCCAACATATGAATCCATCCTTTCGACTCCATTTGGATCCTTGTTTCTTCAGCCCTTCTTGAACTCTCGTCTCAACCTTAGATTGATATTGAGCTATTTGAGTTTTCACATCGGTTTGGAGGGCTCTAATTTCTAACTGGGGGGTTTCCGGTCGAGGAGAGAAGAAGAAGGCCCGTATCTCCTTTTCCTCATTGAAGTATCGATCCGGTAACAGGATTTGCTGCTTGTTGTCAGCATTTACCCCCTTTTCAAAATCTGGCCTCCTGGACAGAGGATCGGCAGGGTTGGTCTTCCCCGGACGATGCAGGAAAGTGAAATCGTATTCCTGTAAGATCTGATTCCAGCGAGCCTGACGATGCGACAGATCCTGTGGTTTCCGAAAAAATTCCAGGTTTTTATGATCCACCAGGATTTCAAACGGATGGAGAGCTCCCATCAGGTAGTGCCGCCATTCTGCCATTGCGAAAATAACTGCCAACATTTCCAGATCGGCCGCATGGTAGTTTCGTTCCGCGTCATTGAGCGAGCGTGAGATGAACGCTACGGGATGCCAGACTCCGTTCTGGAGTTGAGAGAGAATGGCACCCACTCCAATGCCTGATCCGTCTGTTTCTACACGGAAGGGGGCATCATCTATGGGCATGGCTAGAGCTGGAGCTGAGGTCAGAGTCTTCTTCAACTCTTCCATGGCTTGTTGGCAATCTTCGGACCATATGAAATCCTTTTTATCTGAAGTAAGCGCATTAAGAGGTCGAGCGATCTGGGCGAAGTTCTTGACGAATCTTCGGTAAAAATTAAGGAATCCCAGGAAGCCTCGTAACTCCTTTCTAGTTGTAGGGGTTGGCCAATCCGTGATTGCTTGGACTTTTTTCGGCTCCATTTTTACCCTATCCTGTGAAACGATCAAGCCCAGAAATTCTGTTTCTTGGACCTCAAAGTCGCATTTGTCGTGGCGTAGGTATAGGTGTTCTCGTCTGAGGATGGCCAACACCTCTCGGACTACTTGTCGATGTTCTTCAAGGGTTTTCGTGAAGATCATAATGTCGTCGATATAAATGACCACTACTCCTCGGTCGATGAGCTCCTTGAATAAGGAATTCATCATTGTTTGAAATGTAGCCGGGGAGTTGGTTAACCTGAAGAACATGACCAGTGGTTCGAAAAGACCTCTATTTGTTCGAAAAGCGGCTTTCCATTCATCGCCCTCCTTCATCTGGACGTTGTTATATCCCCATCGCACATCGAACTTCGTATAGTATTTGGCGCTCTTTAGTTTGTCTACGAGTTCGTTGATAAGGGGAAGTGGATATCGGTTGCGGATAGTGATAGCGTTAAGTTTCCGATAATCCTGCACCGGTCTAAGACGTCCATCCTTCTTTTTGATGAAGAAGAAAGCCGAGGCGAAAGGACTCTTCGAAGGTTTTATTCTCCCAGACTTCAAGTTCTCCTCTAAGAAGGCGTCTAACTCCTGTTGTTCCCCGGGTCCTAAGGGATAAGTCTTACAATCCACTACATGGTCCCCCGGTAGGAGTTCAATGGCGTGGTCCCATGGCCTTCTTGGAGGAAGTTCATCAAATGACTCTTTCGCGAAGACGTCAGCGAAGTCATGGATGTAGGAGGGAGCAGCTTGCTCAAAGGTTTTCTTTTCCTTTTTGACGAACTCTTTTGCCGCTATCTCAGTAGAAGTATTTCGCAAATAAGAGTCGTTGTCTAGTTGGAACAGTCGATCTCCTTCAGAGTAACGATATTCCTCTTCTTCGTCTTCTTCACAATCTCCTAAGGCTGGAAGGTGATCTTCCTCGCAGCGGAACTCTAGACGTCCTGTAGTCCAGTCGATCAACGGATTGTGAATTTTTAGCCAGTCATGCCCGAGGAAGATAGTATTTGGTCCTAAGTTGGTTACTGCGAGTGCGATCTTTTCTGAATGATCTAAAATTCGCAACTCGACTATCACGAACTTGGTGATTTCTCCTCCGGCATTCAAAGTGCCGTCGGCATTGTAAACCTTAACTGGCCGTGGTAACGGATGGGTATCCATTCCCTTGCTTTTCACGAATTCTTCGTCAATGGAGGACCCAGTACATCCTGAGTCAATTAGCGCTTTTCCTTCCAGAACTTCACCCGAATCCTGCTTGAGTTGGACCGGAATCTCTAGAGAGTTTCGAGATCGCCTCCTTTCGGAAGCTTTCTTAAACCTTGGTTTCTTCTGGAGGTCGCGTAAGATCCACAGGGATTCTTCGTCAGTCATTGTTTGCAGATCCCTGATCAATGATTCGTCCACTTCTGGTAACCTTTGTTCGTGTATGAAGGATCGAATGTGTTGGAGAGCTCTTTTCTGGTCTCCCTTGGTTTGTTCTTGGATCCATCTCAGGGACCAAGGGTCTATGGCGTTTTTCCATTGGCCACGTCTATGGCTTCTTATTTTGGTGGTTCCGGTACTTCCGAAACCTTTTTGATCCCGCTGAGTAGTCTCCAACTCGTCCACCTCTTTTATGGGAGGAGTGGAAATTTTTTCAAGGATCAATTGCACAATTCGTTCTCTCACTTTAACGATGAAGGGAGTGTCTGACTGATTTACGAGTAGTACTTTCACCTCCCCCCTATAGTCGCTGTCGATGACACCAGCTCCGGTGGTCAAAGAAGCTTTAACGGCGAGGCCAGAACGGGGCGCAATGCGGCCATAATGTCCCGAGGGTATTGCCATTCGCAACTTGGTTGAGACGAGGGATTGCCCGCGGGCAGGTATAGTTAAAGTTTCAGCAGCAAAAAGATCGTATCCTGCTGCTCCTTCTGATCCTCGTTGAGGCAAGGGAATTGTGACATCATCCCTTTTTACAGGCAAGACGGTTGGTTTAGAGAGGATTCTCATGGGGGCCTTTGATTCAGTGCTGTCTTCGACGGTTAAAACGGAGAATTTATTCGAATCAATCGAAGTTTCTGAAGCACATGAATGTATCGATGAGGTAGAACGGCCATTATCTACTCGTCTTCCCCAAAACCCTTCTCGTCTTTCTCTACCACCTTCATTGCTTCAGCCAACTCTTCAGCCGACTGATAAAAGATCTTTGCCCCTTTAAACTCGATGTACCGCATTCTGGGTCGAGGGGGACGAGCGTGTTCTGGACACGGCCACAGTTTTCCACACCGGAAGCACTTTCCTTCCGCACGGGCCTTGTCGATATCCATGGGTATTCCTCTTCCGCCAAACATTCCAACGTGCTTTTCAGGTGCAGGTTGGACACTTTGGAAACCCGTCTGAGGCGGGGCGACTTGGGGAGCGGCGGGAGTGGCTTGTTGGGCCGGACGGAATGGGATACGAAACGGCTGCCTAACAGGAGTTCCGTGCAGAGCCTTTCGTGCACGTCGAGCCGCTAAGGCTGCCTCTGCTTTGATCAGCTGTCGTTCCCATTTAACGATGGAGGTTGACAAGGCTAGATCCGGGAAGCCCTGTTCTGCGAAGGCGATGACCTCTTCTTTTACGCCCTGTTGGCAAACCCGAACCAACGTTTCATCGAACTCTCGGTTGTGACCTAAACCAGCTTCCGCCATGAGCTGATTCATTTGCACGAAGAAATCTTCTATCGTGCCGTTTCCTTGTTTTAGGGTCATCAACTTTTCGTAGGCGTCCTTTCTTGCCGTTACGGGCATAAACTGGGTTTCTAACCCATGGTAGAATTCGGACCATGTCTCTGTTCCCAACTTTGTCTCAAAGTACAAGTCAGCGAATCGTCTTGCCGGGTTCGCTTCCTCGCCTCCCATGAAGCCGAGCGCAATGATCTGGTGCTGATCGTCTGTAGGCGCCTCATGGAACCTGAGGAAGTAGTTCCGAAGGGCGGTTGTCCAGGCTTTAAACTTTGCCTTGTCTCCTTTGAAGACGAAGGGCTTCGGGGCGTAGGATTTTCCGAGAACCGGGCCCGTGGGATGCGACGGTTCCTGAGGTGGTAACACGGCTCTTCCGGGATAGGAATTATCCCCACTTCCCGGGCTATCGTCGCCAGAATCGTAGGGGTCGCCGAGGGGTTTTCGAAGAAAAGTCTTGGACTGCCGTGCCTTCTTTGGTCGTGGCAGGTAAACTTTCGGCATTGATGGGGGTTTGGCCCCTGGGCTCTCCTGACGAGTACGGCGTGGCGAATTATAGCCACCTTCAGCTGGGGGTTTGGGCAAGGCAGGTGGTTGCGGCGCTCTAGCGCACAAGTGTACGATGGGGTTTTCAAAGTACTTTTCGCGCCAGTTCTCGTAACAAGTCTCGAAGGGGAGACTTTCATCTTCGTATAGGAGAGGGGAGCGGGATCGAGTGGGAACGGGTTGTTTTACGGTGATGGAGGCTTCTCCTTGTGACATTGCTAAGGGAGAACCTAAGGATATACGCGGAGTCTGCTTGCTGCTAGGTCCTTCCGAAGAACTTCCTAGTGGGCGGGACTGAAGGCAGGAAAAGGGTTTAGGAGATCTTTCCAGATTTTCCTTTTTCGTCGGCAGTTTTCTTCTTACCGATTGAGGGGTAGACGGGATTAACCCGGTGACGAACTACCGCTTAACGCGCAGTACTACGACGTGACAATAACCGGTAGTCACGCGAACCGTGGCAGTAGTGCACTAGTCTGCCGGCAGCAACGTTATCCTTATTTAGACGGCGGACGACCGTATATGCAACTGATAACCGTGTTTGCGGCTGCCCGTCAAGTGGTGCAAGTACTGTCCGAGATGTCCTCTGATCCCTGAGGTCCGGGAAGCTCGTATTCAGAG
>JBBPMH010000732.1:0-10864 GCA_038090235.1 Pulveroboletus ravenelii
AGGAGAAAGAGAAGAGGAAAGAGGATGGGGATGGGGCCCGGAGCGGGGAAGGCAAGGGGAGCAGTGGAGGCTCTTCTGCCTTGTAGATAGAATGAATGTTTGTTTCTTTGTGTCGGAATGGAACTACTTGATCGGAATTGGATGACATTAAGTGGGTGAGTAAGGGCCAGGCTTGGAAGGATACTTAGTGTGGAAGTTGGAGACCAGTTTGCTGGCATGGCCCAATTCCATCGCCAGCAACCATGAAGTCTCCTCACTAGTTCCTTTATATCCAGACCACTTGACCAAATACAAGATGTTGCATCGCCACCTTCGATCGACTTTAAAGCCGAGGATCGTTTCGATCTTGTACTCTATGTCTCTGTCAATTTCTATTGGAGGTGGCAGAGTTTGCATGCGGTTGGAGATTTTATTGGAAACGCAAGGTTCCAATTGAGAGACATGGAATACTGGGTGGATGGCTTTCATGGAGTCCGGTAGTCGGAGGGTGAACACATGTGAGCTGGGTCTGGCAATGATCGGGAACGGTCCTAAGTACTTATCGGAGAGTTTCTGAGAGGGCCATGTAGAATGGAAGTACTTAGCCTTGACATATGCCTCCTCGCCAACTTGGAAGTCAGGTGGAGCAAGGCATCGGGTGTCAGCGGGACCTTGATATCGCTATTGGGCCAGACCTATTTCAGACCAGAGGAACTCGTGGAGCTCCTCCAGGTTGGCGGTATATTCTTGTGGTCGAGCGGAGCTCAGAGTGGAGGTGGTGTCAACAGACAGGTTGGGGTGATAGCCCTTATTTGCAAAGAAGGGCGAAACACCTGTTGTTGTGCTGGGCGCATTGTTGAAGGTGAACTCTGCTAGTGGCAGGAGGTCGGACCAATCGTCTTGTTGGTAACTGCAGTAAGTGCAGAGGTACTGCTCCAATGTCTGGTTAGTCCACTCGGTCTGGCCATCACCTTCAGGGTGGTATCTGGAGGTGAAGTGAAGGGTGATACTGAGGACCTTACCGAGGGAGCAGAAGAAGTGGGAGACGAACTCCGAACCTCTGTCAGAGGTGACATGGTTGGGTACTCCATGCTTGGAGAAGACGTGGGTCACGAAGTCTTGCGCTAACTGTGGGGTGGAGATTGTGTCATAGGTCGGTATGAATACCGCTTGTTTGGAGAGTCGGTCTACGACCACTAGGATAGCGGTGTAGCCAGAGGATGGAGGGAGGTGCTTGATGAAGTCCATTGAGATCAAGTCCCAAGGGCGAGCAGGAATAGGGAGTTGCTTGAGCAACCCATAGGGGCGGTGTTGCGGAGTCTTGACTCGGGCGCAGGTGGTGCAGGAGCAGACATAGTCCTTTACGAATGTCCTTACACTGGGCCAGGTATATTCTCTGCAGACCAGCTCCAGGGTGCGATTGATGCCAAAGTAACTGGATAGGGGGTGGTTGTGCTTCAGGCAGAGGATATGGAGAGGAAAATCTAGGATGTCCGGAATGTAGATCCTGCCATCAAGAAGGAGGAGTCCATCAGGGTCCATAGACAAGCAGGGATCAGAGGGGTTGGAGAGATGGCATTGGGCCACAGGGTCAGATAATAGGGACGATCAGATATCGGAGTGGATTTGCGCTACATTGACAGTGACAGAGGCACGGAGTGCAGGATCCAGGAGGTAGGTGGCTCATAGGGACAACGCGAGCTGTTCCTGGGTGAAGATGGGGCGGAAGTTGTGAGGGTTGACACGAGCATAGTCGCTATCCCCCTCTTTGGGGTAGACGTCCCAGCATCTAGTCAAAGCGTCAGGTTTCTCGCTGAGGCAACCAGGGTGGAAGTGGACGGTGAGGTTGAACTGACAAAGATACTCTGACCAGTGGGCTTGCTGTCTGGTCAGGAGCTTGGAGGAAGTGAAATATTCCAAGTTTTTATGGTCGGTGACCACATCAACTGGAAGGGCAGAGCCCTCAAGGTAGTGGCGCCAATGGGTGAAGGCCTCAAAGACAGCCAGGAGTTCCTTATTGTGAGTATCATAATTTAACTCCGGAGAGGTCAGCATGTGGGAGAAGAATGCAACCGGGCGGACCTCATTGTCGGAGCAGATGATGGAGAGGATGCCAGTGATGGCGTAGTCAGAGGCATCAGTCTCGATGATAAGGGGAGCATCAGGCACCCAGTGGGTTAGGATGGGCATGGAGGTGAAGGCGGAGCAACAATCGTCTGTAAAGTTCCAAGGAGTGTCTTTACAAGTGAGGCGAGTGAGCGGGACAACAATGTCGGAGTAATTATGAATGAAGCAGTGGTAGAAATTGGTGAATCCAAGGAAGAATTGAATGTCTTTCACCTTCCGGGGTTCTGGCCAGTCGGAGATGGCCTTGACCTTGTCGGCGGACATGGAAAGGCCATTGGTGGACAGGCAAAAGCTGAGGTATTTAATGGAGTCAGCATGGAACTCACACTTTTCCAGCTTGGCATACAAGCCATGTTTGCGGAGGTGTCGGAGGACTTCGTGGACATGCTTCTTATGAGACTCGGCATTGGAGGAGTAGATGAGAATGTCGTCAAGATAGACAATGACACAGACATTGAGGAAATCACTGAAGATGCTATTCACGAACCTTTGGAACACCACAGGGGCGTTGGTGAGTCTGAAGGGCATGATGCACCACTCAAAGGAGCCATAGCAAGTGCAGAAGGCGGTCTTCCACTCATTGCCTTCAGTAATGCGGACCAGATGATATGCATGGTGGAGGTCAAGTTTGGTGTAGATGTGTGCCTTGGACGGAGCGTCCAGGAGGTCGGAGATAAGGGGAAGCAGGTAGCAATCCTTTTTGGTGAGTTTATTGAGGCTATGGAAGTCAATGCAGAGATGGAGCGAGCCATCCTTCTTGCAGACAAAGAGAACTAGAGCTCTGTGGGTGGAGCTAGACTGTTGGATGAAACTGTAGCTGAGGTGCTCATCAAGGAACTGATGGAGCGACTCAAGCTCGGTTTGGGAGAGAGAATAGATGGTACCTAAGGGAGGAGAAGCTCCTTCCTCTATGTCAATCTTGAGATCGAACTCCTGGTGTGGAGAGAGTTCGGTCGCCTTGGACTTGCTGAAGACGTCAGCAAAATTGTGATAGTCTGAGGGGATACTGGAGAGATCTTGTGGAGGTTGTGGAGATGCAGGGGTAGCTGCATGGAGCTTCGCATGATCCTCAGGGCAGAGGTACATCGTGAATTGGGAGCTTCCTTCAAACTTGCATGCACAGACATAGGCCGCGGCATTGATGAAGGAGATGTGGGGAGCAGGCGTGTCAGAGAAGGATGGAGTCGAGGAGCCAGGTGCACTGTCAGAGACAGGCGGCGGCGGAATCTCAGAGGGAGGTACCTGGGGTGTCGGCACTCGTAGTGGACCCATTCAGAAGCTGATATGGCCCAATACCCAGTCAATCAATGGATTGTGGTGGGTGAGCCAGATATGTCTGAGGACTAGGACGCAAGAGGAGTCCAACAGAGTGACAAAGAATGTCTCGGAAGTGACATCGCCAGATGGAAAGTGAAGAGAGAGGTTGACAGCATGGGTTATCGTCGCATTGGATGTTCCATCAAGAAGGCAGAGTTGTAGGGAAGGGATGGAGTAGGTTTTGAGAGCATGTTTATTTACAAAAGCAGAATCTACAAAACAATGCGTCGAGCTGGAATTGACTAAAGTGGAGACAGAGGAGATGGGAGGTGATACAATATGTACATCGGGGGTCAAGGAGTTTGGGTCGGAAAGAGTGGACGCGTTGAGACAAACCTCCATAGGGGCACAGCCAGAGTCAATGCAGTCTCCAAGTTGTGCGGAGTCTCAGAGACCACTGGCTATTTTTTTGCCTCCTCGGTGGAGGTGGTTGCATCAGCAGATGGAGCAACCATGGCAGCCTTAGCCTTTGTAGCCTTGGAGGTCGACTTCGGACACTTCTTGGCATTGTGGCTGGGCTCACTGCAGAAGAGACAGAGTTTGTTGTTGAGGTGCCATTGGCGCTCCTCCGGAGTCAGCCTCCCATTCTTGCTGAGGTGGGAAGGGTTGGTGAAGGATGCTTTGGGCGTTGATGAGTTGGCAGAGTTGGAGGGTTTAGGGGGAGCCGACTGTGAGATCGACTTTGAGCCAGAGTTACAGGAGTTGGAGGATGAGGAGTTGCCGGATGGCTTGGAGTCTGGCTTGGATGAGGTGGAGGGCATGGGCTTGGTCTGGTGGGCTATCTCTGACTTGCGCTCCCAATACCTAGCGTCGATGGTCTGGGCTAGGGCACAGAGCTCGGGCAGAGTTGTGGGTTTGCCCACCCAGGAGATCTTGTCCTTGATCTGATCTGGGAGGCCGTTGTAGAAAATGTGGCGGAGAGCCCCGGAACCGTAGCCATGGACTTGGCTGGCCAATTGGTTGAACTCCATGATGTACTTATTCATCCGCTGGGCATCCTTCATGACCAAACTGTCTAGGTGGTGCTCCACATCGCCAACGGGGTCATGTGGACCAAAGTTCTCATGGAGTTCATGGACGAACTCGCGATAGTCGTCCATCCAAATGGGGCAGAGGACGTCATTGTAGGAGTTGAGGATATCGGGCTTGAACCACTCGAGTGCCATACCGGTGAGGTATGACTGCGCGAAGGTGACCTTCGCCCGATCAGTCCGGAACGCCTTGGGGCGGTCCTGGAAGTTGAGCTCGCACTGCACCAGGAAGGCACAGAGCTTCTTTTGGTCCATGCTGTCAAAGGTGTCGGGCTCGCAGACCTTGGTGTGGAGTGATGACGAAGACTTGTCCAACTTAGCTGACTTGGCTAAAGTCGTGATAGCCTTGGTCAGGGCTAATAATGGGGTGGATTCAGGGTCAGAAGGTGTGAATAGATCCCTGATAGGGATGTCTTCATCAGGGAGGGTGGTGAGGATGGAAGTTGGAACTACTTCTTGTGTGCGGGAGTGCGCACGAGTCTGGACAGTACAGGACATGATAAGTAAAGCAGGATCGACAGTTTGAGTTCAAATATACTGTCAAGGTCTGCTCTGCTGCTAACTCTGACAGGAGAGCACACAAAGGGGGTACAGGGTGGAGGTCAGAGGGTTGAGGACTTCAGCTTCAGTGACTCGGGGTGGAGCACTGCACCCTGGCGATCCCGGGTCCTCATATTTCAGAGGTCAGGCAGAAGGGGGTCAAAGGGACGGAGACGGAATCCGTCAGACAGGAGGGAGGACAGAGAAGAGGAGATAGCAGGGAAGAAGAGAGGACTAAAAGACTTTAATATTCGAACTGAGGAGTAAGTCCTCAGCGGATTGGACTTATATACAGGAGGGCAGAGGTGGTACAGTATGTACGAGCACATGGTACAGAGGCGGAACCATGTGGAGGAGTATCTAAGCAAGGTATGGAGAGCTAAGTGAGAATGTGGCATACATGGAGAATGGAGAGACGGAGAATGGAACCAGGTACTGGCCTAGGAACAACCAGCAATGCAATCAGAGCGGAGTCAGAGCTATTGGTACAGAGTGTCAGGATGAAGAGGAAAAGAGTCTAAGTACGAAGCGGAGTAAGCGGAGTATGTGCGGGACAGAGCGGAGTTGTCACGGTCGTGACAGATGGTCTTGACTAGCTGGAAGGTACTGTCAATGCAGACAAGTGGGTGGAGGATCATTGCTATGAGAACAATGATGGTCTTGAGGAGGATGAGGGGATGGAACCAGCAGATGATGAGGAGATGTAGTTCTTTTTGTATCTACTGGCAGTATTATCTTGACACTACCATTAGACTATTGTGGCCCATTGTCAAATATGCCCAGCCAAAATACTATAGTTGCTCACCCTGACTACATAGTAAACATAGTTGAGCACACCACTATATTGTTGATGTTGCACACTGGTTTTTGGTCTACTATATAGAGACAAGTGGATGTTTACTTGTACTATATAGTCGATGTAGAGGGGAAAAGACAACATGTGCTACCATTGCTATGTAGATGATATAGCACAATGTAGCACAGCCACTTTTTCCTGATGTAGTCAACCTTATCTTTATTACTCAGTTCTATTTACTGAATAGTGTAGTGGGCATTACTGCCTCTTTGCTTAGATGAATACTTAGTTGTTCCTGCTACATTCTGGGTAGTAGCTGAGTGGGCATTACTGCCCCTTTACTTAGTTTCAATATCTCTAACAGTACATGAACATGATCTGGCATGCTCTCATACAACATCATAATTTAGTCATCCTCAATATTGTGCCATTTCTCCACTAAAGCATCCCAAAGTCCATCTAGTTTTTATCAAGGACTACAACTCTGAAGTCCTCTGAGTGCTCCTATTGGACTCTGACTAGATGTGGTCAGTTGTGGTCAATCACCATGTGCTGGAGTCCAAAGCTCTGGATGGAGTCCTCAAAATGGAGTCTTGGGAGTTGGATCTAATGGCACTTGAGGTACTTATCATTATGTTTTGTTACTCCAAACTTTATTTCAGTACTGATCACTTCCAATGTCTTGGAACCATATTTCTTTTGTCATTCACATATGGAGTTGGCACTCACATCTTTGCCCACATTATGTATCTTTGCTTTTGTTCTCAGGACTTCCCTCAGTTGTTCCTGCTACACTTTGGGCAGCATAAGTGGGCATTACTGCCCTTTTACTTAGTTTCTGAGAGTTTTGTCAGCAGAGGTGTATGACTATGCACACAACATTCCAGATACTCCCATAAATGTTCAATGATGTTCATATCTGGGCTATTTGGTGGCCATTCAATTTTTTTTGGTGAACCAGTTGGTTGCAAGGCATGACATGTGCTTTGGATCATTGTTCTATTGGAAATAGACATCTTTCTTGTTGAGATGAAGATCATGAAAGGTCCCTAGAAGTTCATCATTGAGAATCTATGTGTAAAAAGCAGCATCCAAAATGCCATCAATCCAGCATATCCTCCCCAACCCTCCTGCCATCATACAACCCCAAATCATAACACTTCCACCACTGTGTTTGATAGATTTCTTCACATAGTGCTTGTTGAATTGTTGGCCAGGAGCCCTCCAATACCATTCTTGTCCATCTGATCCAAAGAGAGTGAATTTTGACTCATTCAAGAAAATAACTGTCTTCCAGTTTTCAACAGTCCAGTCAGCATGGGCAAAAACCCATACTAACCTTTTCTCCTTGTGGGCAGCTGTCAGCAGAGGTCATTTGCAGCATAGTGCTATGAACTGTACATAGGCCTTTAGACCACACTGTTATAATATTTGCATTTGAGATGTGGCAGTACATTTCCTGCTTATATAAGCAGTGCTACATTGCACCTAGAAAACTGTAGTTTTACCTTAGTGATTAGATACTAAGCTTCCTACAGAGCACAGCTACTATTTCAAAACACACTGTTGGAGCCTCACTCAGATCATTTGAGCATGAATAGATAGGAAATACTTCTGTTGAAGGTCAGTGAGATGGGTGTCATGGGAAGTGAAAATATACTAGTAACCAGGTTTCTGAGTGATATGATAGAAGTCTTCACTTTGGGCATAGTGCAAGTAGATGTGCTTGACAGTTGTGTGATAGAGACTGTGCTTCTTGGTAATCTTGGCATCTGCCATGCCAGTATCTCAATCTTGACAGATCCAAGCTTTTCTGATTGGAGAAGTGTACTTGGTCATGACAGAGAGGAGGATATGGGGCCCACCAAGGAATTCAGGGTGTTCTTTGGGTGCCAGGGATTCATGGACAGTGGTGGGAAGGACTTTTATACAATAGCTTGCCAATGAAATATGTAATGCACAGCACTTGCATGACTTGCACCCCAAAAACTCATCATCCAGTTGATATATTCCAAAAAAATTACATCTACAAGCAGGCTAGACATGGCAGAACATGTTTATAATAATACAATAGCTCCTAGATTATTGTTGTAATCAAATGAGATGTTGCATGAGGAAAGTCAGCACTGTGCATTTCCATTTTGAGACACTGTATCAGAAAAGAATATACTTGATCTACTGTCTTTGGATTTATAGTGGGTTGTCTGCTACTGGAAGCACCTTTATTCAATGTTTCCCATACATAGCCTCACAATGACTGCCACTGTTGTGAAGGCTGTTGCAAAAGTTATGAGTACCAAAATTGCTTGTTGAGCCATTCTGGACATTCATATCTAGCATAGTATTCTATGTATTACACTGAGTCACCTGGATCAATCTGTCCCATTGGAGGAATACACAATATCAATGCCAACCATGTGGGTAATCTGATTGAAATGGTTGCATCCCCTGATTCCTGCAGATGCTGATCTACTGTGAGTGCAACAAGTTAATTAACTGAAACCACCCACACCATGACATGGACCCTGCCAGCAGAGAGTTGAGATTGTGGAGACAGATCAATTGGTTGCTGTAGTATTTTTGTGGATGAAACACTATCTCTAAAGATGTATCTATTTCTCACCACCTTCTGGATTTCTTGCATGATGGTCAACACTGCTGCTGTGCATATACAGTAAGTGTTAACTTTATAGTACCATCAACATACATTGCAAAACTTTATGGTTGAGACACAGGATTTCAGATATGATCTGTGGACTGACCATTTATATGCCTGGATTTGTGAATGTGTGATTAGGGTGTATGCATAAGGGAGCAAGGAGGAAATCATGGTGAGCTTTGTGTTGGTCCTGTCACATGTGATTCATAGTAAAGGGGCACATGGTGGGGTGGGTGCCAAGATCAGAGAAGGTTATGTTCACAAAGACTGATATTTCAGAAGTGAGTAGGAATACAGTCAATAGTTTTGTAATTAGCAAATGCCCTTTGTATGAGCAGACCTTTGTAGAGGAGGAACTGTGTAAGCATATGTGCTCAAGCACACACAGTAATGGTCAGCACAGCCACAAACTGTGCTATTCTTTTACCCCCACATTCTGGACTTCTGTCCTACTTGTCACTTCCATGGTGCTTTATTTTTCACAGGAGAAGATAACCTTTCTGTTAGAGGCCCTCAGTTTGTTGCCCCCATCTCCACTTTCAGCTCAGCTCCAAAATAGGATCAGCTCAACCAATGCAGTAAATATTGTGATCCAAACTGAAAACAGGTATATACAAATGAAAGGTAAGTGAGGTTAGCTACTTCCAGGTATTCACTTATGATTGGGTTCAGATACTTCTGCCCTTCATTCTAGCAATTATTATCACAAGCAGAACACAGTGCAGACTGAAGGTGAAGCTTCAGATCTGGATGTGCAAATGAAAGGTAAGTGAATAGTTGGCTATTTCAGTGTATTTATTCATAGTTGGATTCAGATGCTCCTGCCCTTCAATCTGGCAATCACCACCATGGGCAGAATATAGTGCAGACTGAAGGTGGAGCTTCAGATCTGGATATACAAATGGATGGTAAGTGAATAGTTGGCTATTTCAGTGTATTCACTCATAGTTGGATTCAGATACTCCCAGCCATCATTCCAATAAGCCCCATCCTTATTCAATGCCTTACCACAGAAATGGTGTTGTGCTGCCAGCCCAACCTAGATGGGAGGCTAAGCAGTATGTGAGGCAATTATCAGATGTAGGAGTTAATGCCCTGCTGGCCACTCTTGCTCTTCCCACCTTCCAATCTCTTAGTCACCATCCTGCATCTTGGCTACAATCTATCCATGATACTATTTTGTCAAGCATGGGTAATAAAGCATCAGATACAGATGGACTGTCTACCATAGTGTGGTGCTATGCTTTACTTAGAAGCAAGGAAGTAGGGACATCTTTTGTCATAATGGTGTCTCTTATACAATTAGCTTTCAAATGTGAAAGGTAAGTATGTTTTTTTTATCCTTTCAAGAAAGATTAATCATTTCCTTTGGAAATTATAGACTATGTTCTGCAGCCATTCCTGCTATCTCTCTGAAGCAACTGTTTGCTCAGCAAGTGGCTAGATTATCCTATGCTCCTGCTGAAAGAATATTTATTGAATGGATTGCATTTGGTAAATGATTTGCTTGTCTTGCTGCAGGAGGAACCATCTATATTTTGGTGCTCTTAGCTGGACTTGATCTCAGGTTTGATATAGCCAAAACTACTCACCAAATTGTGTATCAAGTAGGTGAATGATTAAGAGAGCCAGAAAAAGCAAAAACTGGTAAATTAGTTTATTTGTTCATAAGTAATAAATTTGATTTCTATTGTTTTAGAAGGGAAAACTTTAATTACCTCAGCAATAAATCCTACCATTGCACAGATGAGAAAAGTATTACCCTTGAAAATTGGGGTAGATGGACACAATCTGGTGAATTGCACAGATCTAAGGGAATCAGACAAATTGTTTGATTCTTTGCAAACAAAGTGAGTTTTCTTCTTCTTTTAAGAGAAAATATAATAATTAGCTTGGGTAGTTCATTCATGTTACCAACTAGAAATCTGGTTTCTTGGGCTTTCTATGCAAAGGAGAATTCAGTATTGCATGATCCCCTGATACTATCTGTTGAGCATTTATCAGGTGCTTTGCAGTTAAATCTACAAGCTACTACTTCAACTTCTGCTAAAATTTGTGCTTTTTTTTTTTCAAATGTTTTATCTGGGATATTTCAGATAGTTGCTCAGCACCATCTACAAAGAAAGTCCCTGGTTAATCTTGATTTCTTGGTTGTTAAGATATTAACACCTTTCCTTGCAAATTCCCCTGTTAATAAAATGAATTCCTGTAGCTCAGATCAAGGCAGAAATGCTATATGGTCTGAGCAACAAAGATATCTGGCTACACAGGGAATAGAGGCTCAAAGTTCAGATCATCTAACTAGTTTGGTGAGTATTTATAGCCTATAGCACTTTGTAACTTTTTAATATGTTTTAATTTATAAAGTTAAGTAATAGCAGTACTAGCCTTTACCTTCATGGTTACAAGAATGAT
>JBBPMH010000733.1:0-17521 GCA_038090235.1 Pulveroboletus ravenelii
CTCCCACTCATTCTGGACCTCTGGTGAGTTGTGATCTTCCTGGAAGACCTTTGTTACGTACCATCACACGCCCAAATTCATCCTGCCACATTCTTTGCTCCTCCTCGAGCTCCTCCCGATCGTCTGGCACGGTCTTCGCGACTGCTTCAACACGCGCCGTCGCATCCTGAAACTTCTTGAGGGTGGCCTGTCAGTGCATGGTGCCCACGTCTGCCATCACACGGTACTGTTCGAGCTTGCTGCTGAATGAGGACATAAGGACGAGAGAAGGTAGGGGGGGGGAGGTGATGGTTAACGGAGAGGAGTATGCCACCAGCCGACTCGTGTCGATTTTGAACTCCGCTCACGCTTAGTCATCCAATCGCGTCTGACTGGGGACAGTCAGTAGCTAAGTCCCCTGCGGATGTAGAGCGCAGTGCGTCTCTACGTTTATATCCACTATGTTTCAACCGGTACAGTGCCCCCACATACTCACCTTTCTATTCCGTTTGATACCCGTTTACATTTACTTACCACTTCCTTACATACGACTGACCAGACTACCGGACTACTACTGGACCCCGGGCAGTACCTCGTGCTGCGTCGGCGGCTTCACTTCGTTACCTTCGGGTACTGTTTATGCTTCCCTCTTGACTTTTATCCTTTATTTCCACTGTTTCCTTCGTTCCTTGACAACACAGACTACACTTCCACTACTACCACCGACATCTCAGACTATTTAGTCGTTCTTGTTAGACTTTATTATTATTTTGCTATTATCTTGCTATCTTGTCATCTCGCTGCCACAACTGTACAGCTCATCAGCCACACATTACATAAGCTCATCGCTGTAACCATCGGCGTCGAGACTTTGACATCCTCAGCATTCCACTTATTCGTGATGCTGAGGTATGTCAAGTCTCACTCATCTTGTAGCATCCTGACTCACTTGTTTATACTTAGACTTTATCTCGTCTAGGTACTATTAATATATTAGCGTTCCACTTATTCATGACGCTGAGACTTTATCTCGTCTAGCTCGTACAGGTTATGAGCCCCGAGCTCTGATCGGGCAGAGCTCAAATTAACAGGATTTAGACGCATGAAACACTCATCAACGTCGACACGTAAATAGCTGTTGTTGACATCCTCACAAATACAACCGCCGAACAAAATGGGAAAATATGACCACATCTGCAAGCTCTCCAGTGCCGAAAACTATTCACAGTGGCGCCGACAGATGACGTTAGCCTTAAAAGGCGAGTGTCTGTGGCATCAGTGCAGCAGTGGTGCCGACGTAAAAGATTTAGCAGAGCTCGCTTCGGATCAACCTGTTCCAGCGGATCCATTGAATATTAAAGATGACGAACGGGAGAAGATACTGGATTGGTTAGCTAAGGACGCCAAAGCCAAGGCTCTCATCGATCGAAAGATTTCTGTGGTGGTTGCTAGCCAACTAAACGACTCTCAGTCTGCTCATCAACAATGGACGATCCTCGCTGAACGATATGCTCAGAATGACCTCCTATCGCAGTACGAATTACGTGCTCGGATTCGCTCTGAGAAGCTCAAAGATGCCAATGATGCGCCTCGGTACCTCGGAGTGTTTGAAGATGCACGACGGCATTTCATTCAAATGGGGGTGACATACTCGGTTGATGAAGTCATCTTTGACTTCATGCAAGGTCTCCCAGAAGCTCTTGAATGGCAAATCTTTAAGGAGTTTACCATGAACAAATTGTCGTCTCCGGTCCAGCCTCTGGCCTCAGGCAGTAGTGCCAGTTCTTCCCCACCACTGACGTTTGACAATGTAGCGAAGCTCTTTACTGAGAAGGCGAATGCGTTGGTCAGCAAACGTAAACTTGCTGGACCGGGTTCTGAGTACGCTACTGCTGCCCTCACTCCTTTGGCCAAGATCAATCCTGCTATGGGTCTGTGCATGCACAAGAACAATCCTAAGGGGGTTCGATGCGCAAATCCTGTTTGCGTCGACCTCCCGCGTGCGAATAATCACGACCTGCCTCACTGTTATTGGCCTGGCGGAGGAATGGAGGGGAAGGCGCCATCCTGGATTCGCAACAAAGGTGCTAAGAGTGAGCCAAGAACTGAGACTACTGCAGCTGCTGTGACCAATCCTCCCACTCAGTTGACCACCGCGACTCCACTGACCTCCGATTTCTGGCGCGAGTTGTCTTGTGCATCTCTCACTGAACTTGTTGGTCACACCTCTGCCTCGTCGACTATTCTGGACTCTGGTTCCACATCGCATTTGATCATGGGGAGGGAATATTTTGTGAATTTTCGGATGGAGGACTGCCCTTCAGTGAAGACTGCGAATCACGGCACCCTTGCAACGAGTGGTCGTGGCACTTGCATTGCTGAACTGGTTCTGAATGGTGAGAGGTACAAGCTGACTCTTCGGGACTGCCTGCATGTGCCAGGCGCACTCCTGAATCTGCTGTCTGTTGGACGGATGCTGGATCATGGATGGGACTGTGACTTCAAGGGTGGCCGGGGTGGTGGTAGGGCTCGCTGTCAACTCTCCTATGGTGGAGCTGTGCTTGGCGATATCCCAGTGGTTGGCAACCTTTGCCATATCCCATTGCGTTTGCTCCATCCCTCCAAGTTGGTTGCTTCTGTCCCTCTTCCAATGGAGATCAGTGTGCTCGTGGCCAAAACAGAATTGTCCTGGGATGTGTGGCATGCCCGAATGGGGCATCCCGGCAGTGACTACGTGAAGTGCCTCCCTATCGTTGCCACGGGTGTATCTGTTGACACTGACAAACCTCTTGGGCGCTGTGAGGCATGTGTCATGGCTAAGCATCCCCGCAGACCTTATGTCACCTCGGAGTCTCCACGCGCTGCTCACATGCTCGACCTTATCCATTCCGACCTATTGGGCCCTTTTCCTGTTCACACCCCTCATCATAAGCTGTACTTCGTTCTGTTCTTGGATGATCACACTCATCTCCTCAATGTTCAGCTTCTTGCAACAAAGGACCAAGCTCTGTTGGCTTGGACTGTGATTTGCAAACTTTGGGAGAACCATTCTGGGCACATGGTCAAGGTTTTTCGTTCCGATAATGGTGGGGAGTTTATTGGTAAAGATTTTGTCCAGTCACTCGAAGAGTGTGGCATACTTCACCAGCTCTCCAGTCCGTATGCGCATCAACAAAATGGAAAGGCCGAGCATGCTATCCGTACCTTGGAGGGTCGAGCGTTCGCCATGCTTGAAGCTGCCGATTTGCCGAGTTCTCTGTGGGGCGAGGCTATACTCACAGCCGCTTATCTCTGGAACCGCACAGAATCTGTGTCTCTGCCTCCGGGGTCGACTCCTTATGAGCTCGTCAATGGCGAGAAACCCGACCTCTCACATCTCCGTGTCTTCGGGGCTCGCTGCTGGGCCCGCATCCCAGCTGAGTTGCAAATGAAGTTTGGTCCTCATTCTCACCGTGCTGTATTTCTGGGCTATCCAGATGGTGTTAAGGGGTATTGCTTGCAGGACACATTGACGGGTGCTTTCTTCGTTGCACGCGATGTTATCTTCGATGAGGAGTTGCCTGTTGCGGCTGGGTCTGATGATGACAGTAGCGATGGTGATCCTGATTTGGTGCTGGGCGCATCCGTTCCTTCCTCATCTGCTCAGGTTTCAGCCCCTGCGCCACCTGTCGTGCATCCGGTCGCTCCTCGTCGTTCGGCTTGTACTTGTGTTGTCACCCCCACCGGCAAGGCCTATGCCGATGATCGTGCTGCAGCTCGTGCCCGTTTGGCTGCGCTTCGTGATCAACGTGCTGTGGTCGTTGAGGCTTTGCGTGAGGGGGTATCTGCGTTCAGTTCGGCAGTTGGTGCTGTGCCATCCGGTGAGGAGGTAGTCCTTGACACCGGCAGCAATACTGTTGACACGGAGACAACAGACAATGCTGATGTCGAGGACCTAACATCCATTGAGCCGGATGCCTCATTGCCTGACATTGTGGCAGGTGTCGTGATAGAGGAGCAGGCCCATGTCACAATATGCAGCGACAAGCGTCAAAACCTGATGCTTCCTGGCTATGATATGGGGATCCCTCCTGCAACATACGATGAGGCAGTGCAGCGCTCCGACAGAGATCAATGGCTAGAAGCTATGCAAACTGAACTTCGGACCATGAGCGAGATGAAGGTTTATCGGATCACACAGTTGCCCCCAGGTCACAAAGCCATTGGATGTCGATGGGTTCTTGAGTTCAAGGATGATAACAAAGGCGGTTCTATATACAAAGCCCAGCTTGTTGCACAGGGTTTTTTGCAAGTACCTGGTGTCGACTATGGTGCAACATTCGCCCCAGTTATCAAGCCAGCCTCAGTCCGTCTTCTTATCGCATTGGCCTGTCAAAACAACTGGGAAATCGATACGTTTGATGCAAAACAAGCGTTCTTATGGGGAGTACTGAAGGAAGAGATCTATATGCGACAGCCCAAGGGATTTGAGGAAGGCGATTGGCGAGTAACTGTCTGGTTGATGCTTCACACTATTTATGGACTGAAACAATCCGCTCTCGAGTGGTACGAACAGGTCTGTGCAGTCATGGCAGACTTGGGGTTCACTCGAACAGAGTCAGATCATGCATTGTTCTTCTATGATGGGCATGCTGAACCAGCCATCGAGTTGACTCGGGTGCGATGCTTCATCGGATGGCATGTGGACAATGGGATGGGAGTCTCCAATTCACGCACGTTCTTGAACAAGGTCAAACAGAGGATCGCTGAGCACTTTGGGATCAAGGACCTGGGTCCAGTTTCGAAGTATCTTGGAGTCCAGTTCCAGTGTGACAGGGAGACCCGTCAGATTTGGATGAATCAGAGCGAATATATTGCCTTCTTGCTGCAGGAGTACGGCCTGATGGATTGCAATCCAGTGGTTCTCCCTGCCGACCCAAGGACCAGCGACCCACAGAATCCAGCTGTTGAAAACCTTCCCGATACTGCCACTCTTCGACCCCCATATCTCAAACTCGTCGGCGAACTCATTTACTTGTCTGTGAACACACGTCCTGATATTGCCTACATCGTCAACTCCCTTGCTCAGCACAATGCCAACCCGGAGCCGAAGCACCTTGGTATGACCAAGCGAGTACTGAGATACCTGGCGGGCACACGGAACCTTAGTCTCCACTACGGAGGGGATCCTTCTCGTGTACAAGAACTCCATACATATGCCGATGCCAGCTGGGCGAGTGAAGCCGGGCGACGTTCCGTCACCAGGTATGTGTGGTTCTACGGCGGGGGACTTATCTCGCATGTGTCCAAGAAGCAGGCCACAGTTGCACTATCATCTGTGGAGGCTGAATATATGGCTGCTACGCATGTGATCCAGGAGGGCCTTTGGCTGCGATCATTGTTCACCGAGTTATCCATCCCCTTCGCCTCGCCTATCAAGGTTTATCTGGACAACACTGGGGCTATCGCGCTCTTATCCGCAGCTAAGTTTCACCAGCGCTCTAAGCACATAGACTTACGGTACCATTTCATACGCGAACATGTCGAGAAAGATGTTTTTCAGTTGATTTGGGTTCCTTCTTACAAGAACATTGCTGATATACTTACGAAGCCTTTGCCCCGGCCTGTCTTCCTTCGACTCCTCAGCCTCCTCGGTCTGGCGGCTCAATGAAGGGGGTATGTTAGACTTTATTATTATTTTGCTATTATCTTGCTATCTTGTCATCTCGCTGCCACAACTGTACAGCTCATCAGCCACACATTACATAAGCTCATCGCTGTAACCATTGGCGTCGAGACTTTGACATCCTCAGCGTTCCACTTATTTGTGATGCTGAGGTATGTCAAGTCTCACTCATCTTGTAGCATCCTGACTCACTTGTTTATACTTAGACTTTATCTTGTCTAGGTACTATTAATATATTAGCGTTCCACTTATTCGTGACACTGAGACTTTATCTCGTCTAGCTTGTACAACCACCAGCTGACTTTCAGCAAATTCATGTATGCCAAAAACCTTTTCCTCACCGCCATAGAGAATGCAAAATGGGGCGATGACGTGGTAGACTCCTTTAACTGGTTCTTCCATAATCTGGACAATCACTCCATGCGAGAGGAAGGAGAGCGAGAAGAAAAGGCGCTATTGCATTATGCATCAAGAGCGCACGCTGATTGGCATGAGAAGCTCACGCTACGCAAAGCCTACAATATTGCCACCATAAATGAAGATCTTCTCGCCAAAATAGCACACAAACTGGATTCCAGGGAGGTCCAGGCCAACCTTGAGCAGGTATGTCCCAGCCCACACAAAGTTGCACAAATTAACCCATTCCCCTTTTTCTCCCCTCCTTTTCTCTGCATGATATCTGACATCCATAAAAACTACAATCATTAAACGCTGCTGTCCCTATGACTACATCATGCTGCTGCTGTCCTGTCACAATGCTGCTCTCCAGCTGTAACTGTTATTGATGCTGCTACCCCTCCCTCACTGGGCTATTCTCTGCGCTGCTACCATGCTTACTGCTGCTACTGGCCCCTGCTGCTGCTACCCCCACTGCTGCTTTTGGGTTCACCCTCTTCTTCCACATCCAGCTGGACCTGGTATGAGCAAGCTGTTCTCAGCCGACAGAGTGAGGAAGACAATTCACCAGGGACTCATGGGCCCGACAAACCTCACGGTCCACTTCACCCTGTTTCACAGGCACTGCCAGGGGTCCACGCCCAATCTACCAAAGATCACGGTCTAGAAACAGATCCTCTTGGCGCAGCCGGAGTCAGGATAACAGATGATGCCGCCCCTTTCGAAGCAATAAAGTCACTCCAACCTGTCTGAAATGTCTTGGACCGCATGACGCACGTCCCAACCGCCCCCCCTGTAACGCAGCCAACTTATGGGACAACTCTGCGCCCACCTATTGCACATGCGACCAACGAGGGTGACTGCTCAATAAGAGTGGGCAAGTCCTCTGTTGGGACTTCCAGCGACCCCAGAGCTGCTCAGGCCAGGGCCATAACCATGAGTGCGCAGGTTGTGGTGACACCAGTCACAGAGCTCAGGAGTGCCCCCATCGCCAGCGTGCTATCACAGCGATTGCAAAGTAGAGCCCTAACACCTTATAGTGTTCAGGGTTGGCAAGAACTGTTAATAAGATTTGGACTATCTCATAGACACCCTGCTCTGCTTGAGCAGCTAATGTATGGTTTTCGGGTGCGGGCCCCTACCATAACCTGGACTTTTACCCCACCCAACAACCCTTCAATCAGTACATACCACGATGCATTTAGCGAGATATTGCACAAAGAATTCACGAAGCAGCAGTACATAGGGCCTTTTACTCAAAGTATTCTCGAAACTCTCATTGAACCCTTTCAATCCTCCCCCTTAAACATAATACCCAAGCCAGGGAAGCCAGGCAAGTTCCGTCTGATTCAAAACCTCTCCTATCCAGCTCTACCTCATCTAGGAGAGGCTCTATCGATCAACTCGCAGGTTGACTCTGCGCTCTTCCCTTGCGAGTGGGGCATCTTCCACACTACCTGCACACTAGTCCACTCTCTTCCACAAGGAAGTCAAGGGGCAACTAGGGATGTTGCTGAGGCCTATCGCACAATCCCCTTACATCACACCCAGTGGCCAGCTTTGGTAGTGCGCATTGGAGACAACCCACCACTTTTTGCTGTAGATACCTCTCTATGTTTTGGTTATGGACCCTCAGCTGGGACATATGGTGCAGTGCGAGATGCTGGTCTGGACATTTTTTGTGCTGCAGGCATAGGGCCAGTAATTGCCTGGGTAGATGACCACCTCTTTTTGTGACTCCATCAACAGCTACAACCAAACTCGCAGAGCAAAAGCCCATATCATCACTGAGCAAGGTGGGAGGCTCAAAGAAAATGGGCGCTGGTGGTTCAGAGGCAAGACCTTGGCTGACGACTCTTATGAAGAGTTCGCAGAAGACTGCACACACCCGATTCGAGATCTGACTTCAGAACATACAAGCAATATATCTGCAGCACATGCATATGACTTCAGCCACATTGACCACATTTCCAATCTCTTAGGGATACCCTAGGAACCCTCTAAAGACACTCCCTTTTCCTCAGCACCAGCTTTCATTGGTTTCACCTGGGACCTCGAGAACAAGACAGTGGGTCTGACAGCAGCAAAGTGGACAAAGTATATAAATGCAATACATGTCTGGCTATCCACAACAGCACACAACCTAGAGCAGGTACAGAAGCTGTATGGGCAACTCTCACACGCGTCACTAGTCATTCCAGAGGGTAGCGCTTACCTCACCTTGCTTCAATCAATGCTGGGAATTTTCGGTAACAAACCATTTATACCATGCAGACAACCACGCGGCACCACTGACGAACTATGCTGGTGGCTCCACACACTGAATTCCAAACCCCCCATTTCCATCCCTCACCACTCTTTCACAACTGATCACAAAGCTTTCTCAGATGCCAGCACCAGTGGCGGCTTGGCGATCATCATCGGCAATAAGTGGCATGCATGGAGGCTGCACAAACACTGGAAAGCCAACAGACGGGACATTGGGTGGGCAAAGAGCGTCGCCTTCGAATTTCTTATCCGTGCCCTGCTCACTCTAGACCAATCCAGCTTACCACTCGTAGTTTATTATGACAACCAGGGAGTCGTCGAGGGCTGGAAGAACAGCCGGAACAGGAACATCCCCACCAATGCCACTTTCCGGAGGATTCACAACCTCCTGGTGTCCCCTCTGTGCTGGGTATTTGCAAGATATATTCCAAGCACAGAAAACCCAGCTGACGGGCCATCTCATGGCAAGTATCCCCCCACCGCATTGCTCCTCCCGCCGATCACCATACCTGAGGAGATCCGGGACCACATCCTCGATTTCAATGACTCCCAGTGCCACATGTTCTGCATCTGACATAAATTTTCAACACCTATGAACCCTGCCTGCTCCAGCACCTAGAGCTACAGAGCATCACTCTCTCCCTCCCTACCGCACCACAAGGACAGGCGGTATGCGGAGTGCGAAACCTTTTCTCCCCTACCTAGCAAACCTCACCCCCACTCCATCCACCCTTCGCCCGCACTGCACAGCTAAGGATCATCTAGAAAAATGGCTCCCACACCCCGACTTGCTTGCCATTCTCGGCCCTCCAGCGACCTCAGAACTTCAAGAGAGAATTAAAATCATTACCTTGGAGGGTTGGGCTGAGAGCACCCGGGCCGCGTATGGTGCCAGGCTGCTAGTTTTTCATGTATTCTGTGATAGCAGAGAGGTCCCAGAGAAGGACCACACCCCGGCAAGTGCAGCATTGATCTCTTCCTTTATTTCAGCGCTTGCAGGTTCACTCTCAGGCAAGGCCATACATAACTATGTTTATGGCATACGAGCGTGGCACACACTTTACGGCTTCCCATGGCTACTGCATGAGGACCAAGTAGCCACAATGCTGAAGGGCGCAGCCAAACTCGCACCAGTGGCAGTCAAACAGAACAAGCACAAATCTATCACGACTCAAATGATGGCAACCTTCAAGGAGCACCTGGACCAGACTGATCCTCTAGATGTAGCCTTCTTCGCCCCTCTGACCACCACATTCTACACTGCAGTGCGAGTAGGCGAGTTCACACTCAGGAACCTTCACATGTTCAATCCCACAGAACACATTGCCCGCGAAGGAGTGTGCAACGACACAGATCGCAACAGCCTGCACACCAAAGTTTTCGCCCTCCTGCACATGAAATCCAGTCCCGCAGATGAGGAGGTACATTGGGCAATGCAGGAAGGACCCACAGACCCAGCTAGCACATTTGACAGATATTTGGAAATCAACAACCCCCCAGCCAATGGCCCGCTCTTTGCCTACAAGACAACTAGCAGCTATCGTCCAATGACATGCCAAACTTTTATTGTGTGCCTCAACAAATGCGCAAAGGCAGTGGGACTAGAACGTGTGCATGGACACAGCATCCGCATCGGTGCCACTCTGGAGTACCTACTGCGGGGAGTTCCATTTGACGTTGTCAAGGTCAAGGGTCGCTAGGCCAGCAACACGTTCCAACTCTATCTGAGGAAGCACAACCAGATCCTCGCCCCATATATGCAGTCCATGCCACCTGAGATGGCTTTGGAGTTCACTCAGCTCACTATGCCACCGATTCACTGACCAGTAGCCTCCTGTGAGTACCACCCTCCTAGCACCTGGGGTCTGAGCATCACCTCATCACATCGGGTTTGCCCTAACATTTGGGGAATGCAGCTGATGCTCGGGCCCCACAGGTTCATACAGATCGTGGCCAGGAGGCGCTTCGCGCCTTCACCCAAACCCGCTTCTCTGCTGTTTTCTCTCTCTGAGCCGGATCACTGAGCGACAAGCAAAGATGTTCATTCTAGTAGTATGAGTACGCGAGTAGAAATAGAATTTCATCTTTGCTCGAGTGGCTGTGTTCTGGCAGTGCCTTCTCTTCCGTTCTCTCACCAGCCAGCCTACAAGCTGTGCACCGACCTTTTTCCTTCTTTTCGCCCACCTGCCTCACCCTTTCATGCTTCTTTCGGACACACACAGGTGGCCTCTCAAGAACCGCCTCACGTGACCCTTCGCTGTTGTGTTCTCTCGGACTAACTGCCCGCTACCAACTGCGTGCGAGGCTTTTCCCAGCCTGCCCATGCAGCTGACAC
The DNA here is from genome assembly GCA_038090235.1 of Pulveroboletus ravenelii. Lineage (NCBI taxonomy): Eukaryota > Fungi > Basidiomycota > Agaricomycetes > Boletales > Boletaceae > Pulveroboletus > Pulveroboletus ravenelii. Next base: position 10,644 of record JBBPMH010000733.1, read on the forward strand.
TCGGGCCCCACAGGTTCGTACAGATTGTGGCCAGGAGGTGCTTTGTGCCTTCACCTAAACCTGCTTCTCTGCTGTTCTTTCTCTCTGAGCTGGATCACTGAGTGATGAGCAAAGATAGTATATTCTCTTTTTTTCCTTACTACCATTTGACCTACACTCATTACATTACCATATTTAGACATCGCTATTTCCCACATCGTACGGTACAATCCCTCTCCTCCAGTCTTTCATACGACCGACTGGAGGTGAGTACTTACACACTCATTACCACTCATATACCCGTACTTATGCTGTACAGGACCTAATGGTCCGACTCTCTAGGTAATATACAATCTTTCATATGACTGACTGGAGAACCTAATGGTCTGACTCTCTAGCTCACGCCCCGTTCTCTCATATCCATAACAGCCTTGAATCCCAGTGAAAACTTGTCATGCAAAGTCATGTAATTCTCTGTTTGTTCATGATATGGCAAAGATTTTTCTGTCAGAGTCTGTAAATCTATGTGTGAGGTGTCTGAGCCTGAATTCTCATGCCACCCATGCTACCCTGCATGGCATCCTGGCATTGTGTCAGTGCCACATGCCACTGTCGTGCACTGTGCATGTGCACATGGGTGGCTGTGACAACGCTCCTCCACTTCCTCATCATGTGTAGTTAATCTCTTACCTTTACCCCATGGCGCATGCTGCACATACCAACATATTTCAAGATGAGAATATGGTGTGCATTGAGTTGCCTCTCAAACACCAAGAAGTATACCATTTCACCTATTTTTCTGAGTTTCCTGGCCCCTTGGTAAGCTGTGACTTGGCTAGATATTGGCTCTTGGCTAACAAAACACGTACCATATATGTTACAGACCATCAAGGTCAGACTGTCACCAACCCTGGGCAGTGCCATCTCCACACAACAAAATCAGGATGCGCTAAAATTTACTGGCTATGCATATCAGGGAACGATCTTGGGCGACTCAAAATGAGCAACTCAAGAAGGCCTGTGGCTACTAATGTCTTGTGAGGACAAAAGCAGAAGGATGAGAATTCCAAGTATGAGTAGGTACATCCTATGAATACTGGTTAAATACTACTATACATGTGTATGTTACATAATATGCCCTAAACCCATGAGAAACCCTATAACAATAGAAGTGAATGGAAATAAATAAGAAGTGTAATGGAGATTAAATAGAAGCAAAGCCCTGAACCAACCCTAAGCCCAGATAAACCCTACACCCTAGAATGGAATGACATAGTGTGACATAGCAATGATGCAATGCTGACCAAAGCATGATGTCACAGGGAATGATCTAGACCAGGAATGAAACGAGATATAGATAAGATAAGGAAAGATTAGATAAGATAGGAAAAGGAATAGATAGGGGTATAAGTTGAAAATTAGTATCCTGACAATGCGGAACAGCTCCGTGATACTGTCCAAGAACTCAGTAAGTGCTATTTAAAGCATTCACTCCACTCATCTTTGTAGATTTACCTCATGTGCCAGCTGAGGATGCTGACAAGACGCTCATTGCTCAATCCGACATCAGACCATGCAAGTTGAAGAGAAAGTCTCCACCAGGTACATTTACACTTTTCTGTTACCATACCTGCTATTTGACATAGTTATGTCAGATGACCCAGATGCTACTGAGCCCGAGAGCAATTCAGAATTCCATCAATCACTGCGATTGTAAGCTACAATTATGAATCTATTGTTATAAGTAAATCCAACTAACTACTTGTCTTGCACAGAACAATGCACATTGCGAAGCTCAGTAGTCTCCTCCACAGAATAAATATCCTTATTGCATTATTTTTGGTCAACTTTGTACTAGTTCAAATGTACTTAGTACATACGTCATAATTAAAAGCTGTGCTACTTGTTTTCAGGCAGCTGCATGTCCTCTCAAACATATGAGACCCCAAGTCCTCTGCAAAGCTCTCCGATTGCATGCCCTCTATATGTTACAACTGCATCTGCATCAAGTACAACTTTGGTCTCCCTCACCTTGTTTCATCATCAGCCTGGCACCGGCACCTTGACCAAGCCAGTTCTGAAGAAGAGCGTCAGCATATTTGTGAAGCCAAGTACCAAGGTCTATCTCAACCATCTAGAGATACTGGACCACGAAGACAGGCCCACCCTAAGCAAGGCTGTCAGCAGGTAAGTTGTTCTTCGTTTTATTCCACTGTGACTCATTTATTCCAGTCTTCACACTGTCATTGCTCTCCTCCACCCCCTTCAGCTCGAGATCCATCTCTGTTACCTCCTCCAGACCTTCCTAATTTCCCTTTGCCTTCCACAGAACATGAGAAACTCCCTCCACCACCCCTGGATTATTCTCATTCTCCACTGCTGCCTCTCCCACATCCTTTTTCACCATTCTTAGATCCCCCCACTTTATCTCTGGAATTTCCACATCGCTGGAGGATCAATTATCAGCATAGACAGTCCCCTATTATCAACATTGAAAACCTCTGTCATAATGCTACATTTGCACCAATGGTAGAATCCCTCCATTTTATTCAAATGCTCCACAATGCCTTTACTGCTGAGTCTTTCTCCATGCTTCACCCAGATGCCTTACTCCGGCTTCGTGATCCACCTCACATCCTGCTTGTTGTCAATGACCTTGGTCTTCACTCCAGTCTCTCCGTTTACCTAGCGCTTGAGCATGCTTCTCAGGACGCCTATGCTCATATTGCTCGTTTGTTCAAACAAAACTTTCCAGCTGTCAATAACTTCTTATCCTTTCATGCTGTTGAGAAAACTATCTGGATGTATACCGGCATTGAATCGCTCATGCATAACATATGTCCCAATACATGTGCTGCATTTACGGGCCCATTTGCTTCTCTTGATGAATGTCCTGAATGTGGCAAGTCTAGGTGGAAGGAGGAGAGTCTCCAGGGCTCAAATGACCAGGTCAGGGTTCCTGTGCAACAATTCACAACAATTCCACTTGGTCCTCAGCTCCAGGCTCGTTTTCGCCATCCAGAGAGTGCTAAAGACATGCACTATTTCTGGGATCGTGCCCGAGCTATTCTAGATGACCTTGAACAGGGTAGTGGCATGACTGTTCCAATTCTCAATGATATCGTAGCTGGGTGAGACTTCCTTGGTGCTGTGCTGAATGGCAATATCAAGGAGAACGATATTGTAGTCATGATCTCCCTTGATGGTGCGCAGCTATATAGTAGCAAGCAGTCTGACTATTGGATGTATATCTGGGTTCTGTTGAATCTTTCTCCAGATAAGTGGTATTGCAAGCTCAATGTGCTCCCTGGTGGATTCATCCCTGGGCCCAACAAACCCAAGAATCTTGACTCGTTTCTATTCCCTGGTATGTCGCATTTCCCATATCTTTAACTTTAAACTCATTGGCTTACTTTGTCTCAGGCTTGTATCATCTTGCCACTTTACAATGAGAGGGCTTGATGATATGGAATTCGCTCACCAATATTTTATACACCTCCCGTCCCTATCTCCTCTTCACCACCACTGACGGTCCTGGATTGGTTTACTGGGATGGGATGGTTGGCCATAGCGGAAAAAATGGCTGCTGCCTTTATTGTGGTGTTCTGGGATGCCGAAAAGAAGGCGGCAAACACTATTATCCTGCACTCTTATGTCCTCGCAATTGTGTGGTTCTTGGTAGTGATCATCCAGATATTGACGTCTTCAACCTGCCCCCAGGTGGTTCTGCTGGCTACACAGATAATCTCACAAAAATCGTCACTGTTCATAATCCCACACAATGGGAGAAGACAAGGACTGAGACAGGCCTGACAAAGCCCCTGTTGATCCTAGGCCTTCTATCCTCTCATTCCCTTGGCATCCCCTTGTCCATGACTATGGACATAATGTATCTCACTGGTAATCTCTCAGATCTTCTCCTTTCCCTGTGGTGAGATACTATCGATCTCGATCCTATGGATGACAAAACGACTTGGGATTGGGCTGTACTCCATGACAGTGACGTCTGAACTACTCATGGCAAGGATGTTGAGGACATCGGATATCATCTTCCTGGTTCCTTTGATCACAAACCTTGCAATATCGCTGAAAAGATCAACTTGCAATACAAGACCTAGGAATTCCAACTCTACATGTTCAGTATCGCACCCATTCTTCTGTACAAGATCCTTCCTCTATGATATTGGTCCCATTATTGCAAGCTGGTTTGCAGTTTCCAGATGATGTGCCAGCACTCGCTGACAGCCAAGCAATTAAAGGACACACAAACCCTCCTCTGCATATGGGAACACAAGTTTGAACTTATTTACTACCAGCTTAAGGAATGTTGCATTCACTTTGTTCGTCCAGCAGTTCATCAAGTCACGCATTTAGTTCCTGAAGCTATCCAGAAAGGACCTCCAATATGCTATGCACAATGGATGATGGAGTACACAATTGGGAATCTGGGACAGCAAATCTGCCAGCCATCAAAACCCTTCGCCAACCTCGCACAAGAGGGTGTACGGCATTGTCAAGTCAACGCTCTTATCTCACTTATTCCTGAGCTCGATGACCCCCCTAGGTTACTCCCTCGTGGTGCAGTAGACCTTGGTGGGGGGTACATACTTTGTTGCAAGCATACCAGACATTCTATCTCCCCTGATCAAGAATTATCCCAACTGATCCAACAATTTCCTGGGAGAGATCAAGTGGTCCCTTGCATCATCAAATGGGCCCGGCTGTGCCTGCCAAATGGTCAAATTGCTTGATCACTATGGAAAAAAGGTGATCATCTGGGACAGCAATTGTGCATCTCATGTAATGTCAAAGTAAGTCCTTTGTAAAATCAAGTTTTCATTGGAATTGACTTTTATTGATAGCTTCTCCTTCAAGGATTGTTTTGCATTGCTGAAGTACAATACTATGCTCAGATACCTACAGAAAATGGAGAAGACTGGCAGTTCCAGACTGTCACTGTACTCAAACTTTTCTCACCCCCTGATGTTGAACTCCTCAGGCAATCGTCACAAGTACTTGCCACCTTGACTCTTCTTGATCAACTCACCATTGTTGATGTGAAATCCATTCAGAGTGTCGTCGCTATGATTCCCTGTAAATTTGTGTTGCCATTGCATGGTGAAGAAATGGTGGATTGTTTTTGCATGGTCGAGAAACCTGGTTTGGATGTTGCTGATCTTGGTGTCCCTTACTCACTCGATCAAGAGGATGACAACGATGGGAATAGCCTAGAGTAGTGCCTCTCGGATAGTCTAGAGTAGTGCCTCTACTATTACAGTAATGGAATTGCAGTGGGCCATGCCCATCTCTTGTCAGCTATTTCCGCATCAGAGTCTTTTCCGCATTGAAATCCTCCCCTGTCCCAAAGATGCGCCCTTATCAACTCCCCGATTTTCCATTATCCCCCCAACATAATGGACTATGATATGCTTGGACTCAGTTTCAAGGGGATGGGGACCTCTGATAGTCAGGCTGGGCAGATGTTTCCCCAACAACCCAACTATATGGGATTTGGACCATCACAGGTGTGCACCTTGTTTATGTCTATGTGTAGCTGAGGTTGTTTTATTGGGTTAGCATGCATATATGCATGAGACCCCTCAGGTAAAGGCTCTCTGAGAGCGCTGTACTATTTTAGAATGGCAGCTACTTCAATGCACCATTGAATGTGACATAGTTCAGTGAGTAATTCATTTAGCCATGTTATGGAGAAACTATTGATTGCATATCCCTAGAGGCCTTCTTGATAAACTTATGGAGACAGTCAAAGAGGGCAAGATTCCTGAAGCTGACTCATGCATAGAATACCAGAACAATGATAAGATCTGATTTTGGACTCACGACAGTTTTAATCAGTACATTAAATCACCTGAGGGACTTTCAAAAAAAGAGGGCACTGCTTTGGTTACCTTCCTGGAGGACGAGAACAGAGTAAGCCATACAAGAGTAGTGATCAGATCTTTGTGAAAGGATCTGAAGACAGTTTTCCAGGATCTCATGATCAAGGGAATCACATCAAAATCCTGGGGTAAAGCATCTGCATCTGTGAAAACTATTGTTAGGGATCACATGGAGCGCAACTGGCTATCGCTTCACCTTGCCAAGAATGGTTGGAAGCTCAAACACTTAGCGTCTCTGGACTACCCTAGTTGGGTGTGAACAAACCTCAATGAGAATGGTAGGCTGATGTGCAAGGACAAAGACTCTGAGTCTGGACCTAGTTGTAAGCAAAAAGCAGGGGCCAGTAAGTCTGAGCAGATAGACAAGAAATTCAAAGGTGTGTCTTCTTGCCCCGTTTTACAAGTACTATTAGTATATTACTGATTGGACATAGTTGACAGTTCAGATACACCCTCGAGTGTTGAGGGTGTGAGTGACGAGCTAGAAGAACTGTACAGGATTTCCCCAGAGCTATCTGAACCAGTCACCTCACCTTTTGCCTCACCCACAGCACCACTGTCTAGCCTGCCCTCAACCCAACCCAGCAATGCTTCCAATCCGACCAATCCAAGCATCACCACCTTGGAGCCTGCACCTTCAGAGAAACCTGCAAAGGAGACATCTAACTCTCCACTCACTTTGTTGGATTCCCTTGCACCCATTCAAACACAGACTGAGACTGAAGAGGCCATGAGTACAGATGCAGACAAACCAGCAGCAAACCAGGTGTTACGTTTCATTCGCTTTCTCGTTTTGTTTCCACTTCGTTTCACCTTTAGTCATTGGACATTATCCTCCTCGTCCGATTCTCTCGCATCGGACTCGTAGTTCCGCCCTTAGTCATGGAGTTCCTTTCGCCATTGGCCTCTTTACTCATATGTTTACCAATCTTCGTTGCCCCCTTGATTGTTCTTGTTTTACATTGATATTCCCAAAGTACTATAAAAACCCTCGTAGGT
>JBBPMH010000734.1:0-17480 GCA_038090235.1 Pulveroboletus ravenelii
TTAGCTTATGTAAGCACACCTTACATTGCACCTATGTAGCTTTAGTTTACACAGTGATTCACTGAGTATTCTACAAATATAGTGTATTAACACTTGAATATACAGTAAAATATTGAGTATTCTGCAGCAGTCATCAGATAGCAGCTCTCACCACAAATCAGTGACAAAGTTTTATGATATATACATAGCTGATACTAGCAAGTAATATGACTATACTGTCATTTAACATTACAAAGCCTGGGCTTTAGGCCCAAGCCCAAGCCCTAACATCACTAGTTAGGAGCTAGTGATACGTCTAGTGAGAGAAACCCTGATATTAGGAGCAGTGACCTATGAGAAAAAAATTTAGTGGATGGGAGGAAGAATGTATTGTTGGAGCTGTTGAAAGGTGGCCAAGTTATGTTGGAGAAAAGGAGCACAGGTACCATGATCTGTGGACTGGTACCAAATATCATAGTCCTTTGATACATCGTCATCACCATTCCCAGCAACTATCAGAGGTCTGGTAAAGCAGCTGCCACCACCATCATGATACTTCTTCTCATAAGTGACCCTCTTCTGGGGCTGATGAGTAGGTGACTTCGGCTGACTTGTTGAGCTTTGGTTAGTGTTGCTATGCTTACACTTTGCTTCAGGACCATTCCACCAGGTAATAGAACCCTTCTTCAGATGGAGTATATCACTGGCTGGAATCCCAATATCCATGGCAAGTATTTTGTTGTTGATATCAGGAAGAATGTCAGGGCCAATGTGCTGTCCCATGAGTCTCCATTCAAATGTGGTGGCATCCTTGACATGAAGTTCCATCTCAGCATATTGGAGGAACCATATAAGCTGGGAAGGGAATGGAACCAGAGGCAAGGAGGATTCTTCTGGGACACAATGAACAGGTGTCATCAGAGCTGCAGCCACCAAACTTGTGGTGGCAGATGAGCTATGGGCTCCAGCAGATGAGAGATTGGCTAGTGTTTGAAGAAGGAGGACTGACATGAGTGAATTGATGTCCAGTGCAGAGTTCAGCACAGGGTTCAGAGATAGTGGCAGTTGCAAAGCATCCTTTGCCTTACATGCTAAATGTAATGGTAATGCCTTGTTGGCAGTATTGAATGAGGGAATGTTGGGTGGCATATTCAACGTTGCCTGGCTATCCTCCTACTGACTAATTAGATGCTTTCAGCATGAGTCTACAGACTATATACCAAAGTGTGAGCCCAATCAAGCACCATGGGTGGAGTAAGCAGGATAGTAGCACCTGATGGTGCAACATATATAAGGCAGTTGTTGTCATTGTTTTTGTAAATCTTTGTGAGCTTCATGCACCATTGAGCAAGTTGCAGGTCAAGATCTGATTGAAGTGGCAGCGACTTGTTGGAGATCATGTTAGAAATCATTCAAGCTGTGGTAATAATAATAATAGTAGTAATAATACCTGGTTATCATCTAACACATTTGATTCTTCATCTCTGGAGTGGCTTCTTGCCTGATGGAGCTTCTCAACATGCCTTATATCAACTGAAATCTTCATTGCCACACCATCACCAGTAGTATCACAAATATTTTGGACCATCTCCTTGTAATCTGACTCATTGTCGACATCCATTGCCTCACTCGCATGCTGGCTACAAAGATTTGTGAGCCAAATAACTTGCAGTACAACAAGAAACACTCATACCCTTTTATCTTTGATATCATGAATTTGAATGAGAACTGTTGCTTACTAGAAACCTTGTACTGAGTCTAACCATGCTTCTCAAGAATGCTTTCTAAAAATTCAATGTAGTTGTCCTCACTGAGCAAGAAAAACATCTCCTTGGTTTTGACAGACTTCTCTTGTTGCTTGACAGTCATACTTTTACCCTTGGATGACTGTTTGAGGAAAGAGTGGACAGTGAGAGTGACAGTAAAGGCATACTGTCTTTCACTTGGTTGGTCAGACATGGCAACAAATAGAAAATTAAACTGATGTGTAAGTAGTAGTGTATAATAAACTATGCTTACTCAGCTGCACCTGGGGTCTTTGCCTGGCTGTGTCCAAGGTGCAACTTTTCAAAACATATTTTTCACTGAGATTTGCAAAGTGCTGTAAAGTCAATAAAATGGTAAAGACTTGTTAGCCAGTCTTGGGTCTGCACTATCTGACTTAATCAATCTGTGGAGCTAATGTTATGTCATGAGACAAATTAGACAAAATAAGCACTGCATAAGCCAAATAAAGAACAATGTAAATTTACTGATGTTTTACTTAATGTGATCAGATCAATCATCAATGGATTCAAGAAGTCAACTGGAGTTGGCTTGGAGTCAGCCCAAGCTGACTCTGAGTAAGGTTTCAGTTATGCACTGACCACAGTGGCCAATCAGACCAGACTGAACTAACTGTTGGAAATGGGGAAGGGAGATGACTGTGACGGGGCTCATAGGTTATCACAATCAATGAGTCCCAAGCCCATAGCAGCAAGTATCACCATAACAACAAATCTATATAATAGAGGATGTCAGAGAAAGGCTCATAAGAAACACTAACCGATAAGGGGCACTCTTGCAAGACTTTGATGCTTCAGTGATATGAGGTTGGAGCAAGGTTTGAGAAGCATTGATAATTGAGGGTAGTTGAGTGAATAATACTGGAGCTGAGGCTCAACAGTTATAGCGGTTAAACACCTAGATATTTGGTTACTATATATGGACATACATGAGTGCTCTCATATAGTGAAGAGAAACAAGGTTAAAGCTCAGTATGAAAGATTCCAACTCAGATGAAACACATCTGAGTCATAAGGAATTAGTAAAGGGATTAATGCTATAGGTTAATCAAATGGTAAAGGGTTGAGAGCTAAACACTATTGGCTAGGGTAAAGGGTATGATGTCTTGATTACTGAGCATGACAGATCATGACTCGACATGAGTCAGATCTCAGTTAGCAACCCAGGTGTGTCCAGGATGGACTATCAGATCACCATGCAATCCCAGGTGCATACCAGGTAAACCAGGGTGTCATAGGGAATGTAGGGCTATAGTAATGAAATGATGTCAGTAACATTCCTGCATTACCCAAGGTCAGTGATGTTATAGTGACATCATCATGACATCATAGTACATCATGGTCTGGACCTATAATGTGAAAGTTTAATGTTCTGTCATATCTAGAAACTCTAAATGATCAGAAGAACATGAAAGCTAAACGCTAACTGAAATCCACTAGCCATGGCAACATGCCAGGATTTCAACACTAACATCTAACTAAAATTATATAAGTCATAGTCAGACTGCCTATTTAGCCATGACTTCTGAGCCAAGCCAAAGATGAGCTGAACTGTGGCAACACTAGGTCACTGAGGGTGGAATTCAGAGATGTTGGTAGTGATCAGAACTGAAGTGATATTAGAAACAGTAAAACATAAGGACAAGTACTTATAATACCATCTGAACTGAGTTCAAAACCTCTTGCTGAGAACTCTAGTGCAAGATCACAAACTCTGATGAGACCTCACTGCACTCTGGTCTATGCAGTGTTGGAGTTGGATAGCAGTGCTCAGAGGACTTCAGAGTTGTAGTCTTTGACAGACTGAACAAGGATTTGCAGCCACTGGGATCATGAGTATCAAGGACTACAACTCTGAAGTACTCCAAGTGCTCCTATTGAACTCTGACTAGACATGATCAGTTGTGGTCAGTTGCCATGCACTGAAGTCTGGTACCCTGGGTGGAGTTGGCAAAATGGAGTGCCCAGAGTTGGAGCCCAAATGGTGCTTGAGGTACTTACTACTTAACTCCTCCATTCCTAACTTTATCTTTGGTGCCAACCACTTCCATTGTACCAGAACCACGCCCCCTCTCATCATTCACTTATGAATTCCAGACTTTCTTTTCAGAGTTGGTCAGAGTTAGCACTTGCATCTCTGCCCATCTTATATATATACTCATTTTGTTCTCAGAACTCTCCTCAGTTGTTCTTGCTACATCTTAGGCAGTGGCTGAGGTGAGTTGTCCTTGTTTTTCACTATTTAGTATCTTTTACTGAGTAATGTAGTAGGTATCACTGCCTTTCTACTTAGGTGAATTAAGTTTTTCTTGCTACATCTTAGGCAGCAGCTGAGTGGGCATCACTGCTTTTCTACTTAGTTTTTCACAATGAGTACTCCCATGTCTCAACTACCTGCTTGTACATTATGATTTGTGTCTGCTCATACTGTAATTCATCATTTCAGCACCAGAAGCTTGAGTGAGTCAATCTGAGTCAGAGTAGGAAGCCAAAGTGTGAAAACATTATGATGGTCATGAGAAGCTGTAGAATACTCAGTAAGTCACTAAGTAAACTAAGGTAACTATTGGTGCGATGTAAGGTATGCTTATATAAGCTATATACCAAATAAGGAATTCAACAGAAGCTATTACCATAGTTACTACAAATCATTGCCATTTGACTCTCATTTCTATTAGCACAAATGTCACAATCAGTGTCAAATATCAACATTGCTTTCAAGAGTCTAGCTCTTTTTATAAGGCACATTGTCAAATGATTTCTGGTACATATGGGACTATTTACACAACCCTTTTCTTCCCGCAGTGCAGACTGATTTGTATTTTCGGCGTGCCACAAAATAGTTAGTTTCCTGATAGTATACTGCAAGTATTCAAATGAACAAAAGGACTGGTCATCACCAGCCACCAATCCAATGCTATCTCATTATGGACGATGTACTGCAGCAGCAGGGTAGATTCCAAAAGTGGCCTGTGCTGCTTCGCCGCCTCCCACCTTGGCAGTCGCAAAGCTCGCCGTACAAGCCCCTTCGTCCACCCAAACACCCGCCGGTCCTGTCATGCACAGGAAGGAGTCAATCGTTGTGCACGCCGCAGGAATCAACATCAATGCAGGGGACATACCGCCAGGAATGTCATCGTACGTCCACCATTTCGCAGTCCACAAGTGGCCACTGAAAATGACTCGTGAGTATAGGCACTGGGATGTTCATTGTCATATCGCCCGTACTTGTACGTCACTTGGTCGCCGCCCACGTACTAGTTGGAGGAAGGGGTTGTGAGCGAAAATACACGTCTCCAGACACCAAGAGGGGACAGCTTACAGCCACATCTGACACCCATGGCGAAACTCCGGTGCACGAACCCGTACTGGGTGATGTGCTGGTAGCCGTGGCCGTCGTCTTCGAAGTAGTTGAGGTGGTATGCGCGCTTGTGCTCGTCTTAGCTGCGGTCGTCGAAGTGGCGTGCGCACTTGTCGTGGCTCCTCCGCTCGACCCACCTGTCAACGCATTCTTGACGGAAACATCATACCTGCTGTTGGCTAGCACCCAGATTAGTATTAATCCGATGTCCCGATCGGTTCATGCAACGAATCACGAACCATGTGCCTGCGACATGTCCCACAGCATGACACCACCAAACGACGAATACTGGCTGCGCGTCTGCTGAATGATAGTCGCTATCGTCGAAGGGCTGACATAACCCGATCCTGCTGCGCTGGAAGAGGCAGGAGCACCAATAAAGACCTTCACGTTCGGATTAGGAGACACTGTCTTGGCCCAGTTATCCCTATTGCACGGATGAGATATCCCCGGCTAAATATGATCCTGGATGACAGATACCATGTAGCGAAGTTCCAGTCCTAGCACGAAGTAAGTATACGTGATACGTACGCGGAGATCGGCAGCCACTCACGTTCGCATTATTATAATTGTTGAGCCCGCAATAGTTGTTATCTACGTGACATGTGAACAAGAGCCTCGCAGACACCCCTGATAAGCCTGATCTGCGATACCTACAGAACTGGACAAATATGGCATCAAACGACACCGCATTAAGTGTGTTACCGATATATGCGTCAGGATAAGGACATTGAGGCGCTACGAAGGACGTTTGGCAACTTCTGGGTGCTGGTTGATACTCTTTTACTCACCTGCGGTAATGTAATATCTCGAAGGACAAAAACATGAGCAACGATACGCCCCAGAATGACAGGAGTACAAACCGCTTGCTACCGCCATTCATCAGTTGACGGAGGGTAGTCAAGAAAGCGGTGAATCCCGTCTGTGATCCACCCTCGATGTCCATATCAATCCTTCTTGACGGTGAGCCGCATGTCATCCCGGTGACGAACGACGCTTACCCATCTAATACCGCGCTACCAAAAGGACGGGTACTGCTGGATCCACCAAGAAAGAGGTTCCAGATGGTGTGCGCAAAAGCTTGACCTTCGGAGTCGTCCGTAAAGGACGCTGAGCCTGTCGCACCCCCGAGCGAGATAGTCACGATCTTGCCTGCCTCTTGGCATGCCTGAATATCCGAAGCAAGGAACGTGCAGTTTGGGAGTTGAGTCCCGGGAAAGGCCCCGTTAGAGGATGTACTACACGTCTACAAGGACAGATATCATCCGTTTTGTCAGGCCAAGAAAAAAAAGAAAAACGCAAACGTACGTTGGCAAGATTCACAGACGGTAGGCCGCCTGTCGTATTGAATTCGTCCAAAAATGCCATCGGGATAATGTCAACGGTGGCATCCTGCCGTCAACGTCAACCTAGGCAGCAGTGGAAAAATGAAGGTGCGAGTGACCTACCTGGCAATAGTATGAGATGGGCTGCTGCCAATTGGCAGTATCGCTCGGGTTGGTAGCGCCGTATGAATTCTGGCCCCAGTATCTAAAGCGATGTGGGCAAGTTCAAGGGGTAGGCAGCGACGATAGGAACAGACATCACGACTCACACGGCCAGCTGGAACAGGATGTAAAGACAAGCAAATCCAGACCGGACGGACGACTCACGTTTGTGTTCACAGACATGTCAAATGCGCCGACCATGGCGAATAACGGAAAGAAGCCCGCGACGAACAACCGCACGAGGTATTGCATCGTCGCAGCCTGGTGAGGCGTGGCAAACGAAGTACAAGACATGATTATCGGGTGATCCGAGACAGAGGTGTTGAGGGGTCGACAGCCACTCGACAGTGGCTCCCCATCAATCCTTTATCTGACCGAGCAGAAGCACAGTACAGCCATCCATACCTCCGAAAAGGTTGGCCCTCGCCTACTGCAAAGGCAGCTAGGCATGTCTACCGTGAAAGCAAATAAGCAGATGTTCCTTGATCCGTCATGATCCTTGTGTTGTCGGAGCGGCGACTATCGAGGTGTGAATAAGAGGCTCGAGATCAGTCCCCCTTTTGGGCATAGTCTACGTGATCACGAGTCGGATGCGAGCAGCACATTGCCCGAGGGAAGACACGTTCCGATATCAAGGACAGGGTTTTGTCACACCTGGCAGTCCACATGGTTCGGTGTGCTGGCCTTCTATTTACGGGGTACGTTAAGGGGCTGGGGCCCATGAGGCCTCCCGTCTTCCTTTTCCCGTGCCACGGAAGCAACATTCGCCAGCCAACTGCGCTTGGTTGATTACTACACACAGATCCGGATCCCGCGAGGATGCAATGAACTTGGTTCTCTCATTTACTATGGAGACACGTCGGGGCTGTCAAACGTCCTCGATCTCCAATGTCTTGTCACGCGCCACAGCAGACAATATATCGTTCCACCTTATCAGTGTGAAACACAGCACGTTTGGACGGCCGTCCCATAAAAAGGATGTGTTCTCCTATCTGACAACCCCGCTTGTTTCGTGTCGCTCTGCAAAAGTACTGGCTCCCTTGAATCCTTATAGCTTCCAGGTGCGGCTCCAACCTTTTCCTGGTTGAATGACACACATTCCCCCGGGCCGGGTGTACGACAATACGGAATACAAGAGACCGGCGTAAACGCCAACGATGTGGACTCCCCCCTCCCCCCTCATTCATGTCATGGTCACGGTGCGTTCCTGTCGGTCATTCTCCTCACCCCTGGAGGCAAACGTACGCCAAAATCCCTTCGGCCCCGTGGGTCACACGACCGAGCCGTGCTGTCCTCACCATACTCCTTACGGAGGTATGCGGCGATCAAGCACCTAAAGCGCTATCAGTGGTCCCCATGCGACATTGCGCACCACCGAAGAATCCGGATCGGGAGTGGTCCATGCTGGAGACTCTCCCGAAATTGATCCATGCCACGAAAAACATTGTTCTATGTCCTAATGTGAATAAATATCCCGGCTCCACCTGACTTGAGGTATGAACATCCGCGCTTGTAGAGAATGCAAGAAGACGGCAGATGTTCTGAAGCGAACGCCTTCGGAAATCGAAACCACTGCTCGTGGGGAGCTGAGTGAAAATCTTGGTCGTCAGCACACCGGCCATGCCTTACCGGTCCAGCAGGTGTACATTGATG
Organism: Pulveroboletus ravenelii; assembly: GCA_038090235.1. Classification (NCBI taxonomy): domain Eukaryota; kingdom Fungi; phylum Basidiomycota; class Agaricomycetes; order Boletales; family Boletaceae; genus Pulveroboletus; species Pulveroboletus ravenelii. The sequence goes on from JBBPMH010000734.1 coordinate 8,265, forward strand.
GACAAAATAGGGATATGATAATACAGTGATAGTGATATATCAGCCACTCCAACTCAGTCATCTGCCTCGTTGTTCAGCGTGTCGCACAGCATCGTCAAGCATCATGCACACGGATCCAGCATCGAGGCACCGCCTATTAATACTAGTGTCCAAACTTGAATGAGAATCCACTACCACCCCTTCCACCAGCCTGGAAGAATTGCGAGAACGGGCGCTCGCCACTTCCTCCGAAGCCACCTGGGGGGAAACCACCCTGGAAGCCTGTGAACGGACTACCGCCTTGGGAGTTCGGGTCATTTGGATCATCGCCGTTGTCGAACCGCTGGCGAAGCTCTATGGGTTTAATTATTACCATAACGCGTTCATCGATTATATAACAGGAATCCTCACCAGGGTTACTGAGGACTTCGTATGCCTCGTTGACGGTAGCCATCTTTGATTCGGAACCGCCCTTGTCAGGGTGTGCAGTCATAGCAGCTTTACGGCTGATCTTGATGTAAATCCATCAATTCTAACGGAAGGAAAGAATGCGTACTAGGCTTTCTTGATTGCCTTAGCATCAGCATCTCGTGCAACACCCAAGACCTTGTAGTAATCTTTTTGTTTCGATTGCTTCAATAGTCGTTGGGCTCTCTGTAACCGGCCGAGTACCTGGAAGAATAATACCGAATTAGCAATCAATCCGTCAGAATAAGGACGAGGCCCGTACGTCGCGGTCACTTCTGCCACTACCCTCTGCCGCCCTCTCAAACGCTCTGACAGCATCCTCCCATTCTTCGCGAATGAGTAGCGCCTCACCCTTACCAATCCAGCCGTCCACCTCTGCATTACCCTCAGACATCTCACTTGCAGCCCTGAGGGTGTCCCCCGACATCGCCAAGAGTGCGTCACACCATACCTCACCCTTCTTCGGTAGATTGAGCTTGACATATGCGCGGCACATCGACCGTAAAATATGTGCGCGCCGTGGACTCGAGAGTCGGACGTCAGGGATAGGTACGGAGGAGGACGAAGTGAGGAGTTCAGGTGACGCATGCGTCTGGAGCGCGTCCTCAAATGTAGATGCGAAACCGTCCCCAGGGAACTCTCTCGATGGGCCAGCGACGTGTTTTACTACACCCATCCAGTCGTTTTCCTGAATGTGCTTGTCGAGTTTGGCGAAACTCTTGTCTAGCATTTTGACTAGCCTGTGAGCGGGCTTACAAGAAGACGAGTCGGGGTCTAAGTGTAGACATTGCTTGAGAGGCGCGAGAGGAGAAGTGTGTGAGGAAGTAGATTGTGAAGGCGGGAGAAGAAAGTATGCCAATCGGAATATACGCATGAGAGAGGACGTAGTTGGTTGGGAGAGATGCGATAGTCGGCTGTGAATACGTCAATCAATCATCACCATAAACTGCAGATGGATAATACGAACCTCAAATCGACAATGGCACCTTGTGGATCCCCTCCTGCAAGATTGCATTCGGCGCGAACGCGACGAATCTCAGTGCTGTGACTGGCCACCCTGAGAGCTTGCGTCGCTGCCTCTGAACAAGCCGTCCAGAGCTGAGCGCGTTTGGCATTACTTGCTTTCTTCGCGGCCATTTGAGCTTCCTTAATGTCCGCCATCAGTTCGTCAACGGCAGGACTACCAGTCACTTTCGCCGCGTAGGTATCCAACGTGTTCGAGGCCTGAACAAAATTACCTTCCTTGGTGTGTATCCTGGCCATCATCATGACTGCCTGATCGAATTCGCCAGAAGTGAGTTCGAGGACCTTGGAGAAATCGTCCAATGCGTTGGAATGTCTGCTGAACGAGAAGTAGGCGGTCGCACGCTTGTAGAAGAGGAGATAGTCGCCCGGCGATAGCAAGATGGCCTCCGTGTATGTCTTGGCGGCATCACTGAATTGACCAGCGGAAAGGAGGGCATCTGCGCGAGCGATGAGAGGCTGGAGATTGGGGTGGGCTATCGAACCCGATGAACTCGACGGTTCACCGGAGACTGTAGAGACCAGAAACAGAAACCCAGCGAGTGTAAGTAGTCTCATCCAGGCAAGTGTCTAGAAAAATGGAGGTTCTTCCAGTCCAGGTTGGTATAGTAAAGTTCAACAACCAACGAAGGACACGTTAACTGTCCCACGCTAACCCTGTTCTCGGGTTAGGGTTTAGTACGTCACGCACAACTATTCGACAGTCCCTCCTCGCAATTTTTATCTCTGGCAACGATCTCGATGAGAAAGAGACGTTCGCGATCTACTCTATTCTTGCAGTAACACGTAATTTATCTCGCGAGCCATAACTCTGAGCTACTCAGTTGCCCATCACGTTGAAGTACAAGTGTATGCCCACTCAGAGGAGCCCCCGAAGGCGCGCTACCCAGCTCCTACCGCCAATTATCATATTAAAAATGCTCTCTCATTTGCACTGCGGCGTACACAAAATGAACCTCACGATAATGCTTCACGCCGCTCCATATTTAAGACGGCGTGCAGGAAAGATTAAACATGAAGGGGCCCGTCCTCTCCGAGAGCGTCGTTGTGAGTCACGTTGGATGCCACTGTGTAGACAATAGAACGATGAGTTTCGATAATCGTTCAGATTTCTTCAATCTACCAACACAGTGTACACGCGCCGGACCACTTACAGAGTAAGTTAGTAACGCGTGGATGTAAAAACGGACTCCATGGACAGTCACGCCTTTAGTGTACCTCTCTGCAAGAACGCACGTCGGCCATCGCAAATCCCGTCTCGGATATCTCCTCGGGTTCACGATGACCAAGCCTTCAGGGCCGAGTGCCTGGTCCCTCGAGATGTGTGCTGAAGATCAAGACGGCTCCACGAGGTATTGGTTCGACGGACGACCGGAAATCATCTTGATGGAACCTGCAAGATCACTAGCCTTCCTAACCGTTTGTACTTGAACCTGTGCTTCGAGAAAGACAAGATATATCAGTGGCAAAACGAGCTCTTATCACCGTTGGGGGGACATGTGGGACGGAAACGCACCAGTCGCATGTCACATTATGTTTTTCCATCTCAAAGGGTCGAAAGTGGCATCTAGGTACTGCGGGGGCTTGTGAATTACATTGTCGGTTGTTCCTGCTCATCAGGATATCGAGAACACAACGCTTCAAAACGACTGTAGGGAAGAGAGCATGAAAATACAACGCACAATTCATCAGGCTGGTCTGACAGCCGGGATACGACGAGGACATGCATTTCCTAGAATTGCCTTTCGCAACAAGGGGAGGCTGTTGTCGACTATAATATGCCGTCTGGGTGGGGCCACGCAGCTGGGGTCTGACTAGTAAGAATAAGCGCCAAAGGCACGAGGCGGAAAAGGAAACAGTTGAGCCGGAGCAGCTCTGCCGTTCATCAATAAAGCCAACACCTCGTTTTTTTTCGCCCTTCACTCTCACGACTGCTCCCCTTCAGTAGGAATGTCATCGACGGAGACAGGTGCGTAGCAGCATAGAGTTTGTGCTGAATGCTGACAATTCAGTAAGACCCAACAATGGTACTTGAAATCGGTGGCTCTGTGTGGACGGTCGCGTTCGGGCATGACAGAAAGCATCTTTGGGGCGGGGGTAGTGATGGAATTCGACGATGGCAACTTACAGATGGTCAAGAGGTCGAAGGGCGAATGGAAGGATACTTCCATGCTATTTCCATCGCAAGGGATCACAAGTGCATAGTGGTAGGAAGTACCAAGGGCGCAAGCGTATGGGACGGGGAGATGCATGAAGAGCTTATCGCCGTGGAGGCCACGGGCGGTGTGTTTGCGGTTGACGTCTCTCCAGACTTGAGCAGGTTTGCTACCGGGACGAGCCGCAAGGAAGCGAGCGTCTGGAGTGTGACGACGGGCGAGAGACTTGTTGGTCCACTCGGACATGATGGGAGTGTTACCGGTGTCAGATTCTCTCCTAATGGCAAACACATCGCCACTACGAGCAAGGGAGGTCCGACCTGCATTTTCAACAGTCGGAATGGTGATAAGATTATCACTATCGACACGACGACGCCCTCAATGCCCCCTTTCACGCCACTCGCTTGGTCCAATGATGGTCAGCAAATCTTTGTCGCATCAAAGGACCAGATAGTCAAGTCTTTCGCTGTGTCCACCGGGTCACCACTTGCCGAGTCACCAACTCTCCGGGGTGACAGGCTCGAGTCCATTGCTGTAGCACCAAATGGCAAATTCATCGTTGCCCAAGCAGATCATTTCATCTCTCTCCTGGATGCATTGACTCTCACCCAGATCGGTTCTGCCATTGATGACAGTTACAGAGTATATTCAATTGCTATTTCCCTTGACAACTACTATCTAGCAACTGGACGAAGAGATGGGAAAATTGCTGTGCGTGAGCTCGGTCGAATTCTTCCACACTCGTATGGTCCTTTCCATGTGAGTTCATAGCCATTCAGGATTTTAGCATGCTGGACAAACGTTGCTCTATTTCCCATGTCGATGTGCCATATTAGACATCCACTGATGATGAAGAGCAGCCAGACAAGCAGCCTGCAACCCTAGGTGACCTTGACAACAAGCCGGTTGAGCCTGATCTGGTAGGATTCTGTTCTTCCACCAACATAATGTTACTGACCTTGTTTTGTGTGTATATCAGCTTGAACATGGAAGAGCTGGTCTACGAAGATCCAAGTCCCACGGTGGAGATGCTGACGCTGATCTGCTCGAGGTACCTGTTCGTTCTTTCCCCTTTGAAGCGAGTTCTCAGAATTGCACAGCTTGAGGTGCCATCTAGCACGCCTGCTCCTCAATTTGATTTTGAGGAGGTTAGTGGTCACTACATACTCTCCTCTTCCATTATGTTGACCCTTCTGGAGCCACCATCCCCGGCCTCTGTCCATCCATGCGAGGATGAAGCACTGCAATTGGGTGAGTCCCGTGTCGTGCCACATTCGTCAGATTGTGGACTAGTGACCTCCCCTCAGAGGCACGTCCAGGGAAACATGGCAACATTTCTGAATCATCTCGAGGCTTTCCAACATTGAAAAAGTGGCTGCAGATGAGGGCAAACAAGGGTAATGAGCACTCGGATTCACATATGCTAGATCGAGTTCCCGGAATGTCGGATCAGTCTGATGATCAGCACTCTCCTTCCCAGTCACGGAGGGGACTGAAAATAAAAAATGAGGGACGTTCATGGATGGCTGCAGCTAAAAAAAAGCCAGTGAGTGCTCTTTCTCAATAGACTGTCTAATGTGGTGTATTTAACACATTATGCTAGCGAACGGTCGGGGGATATCTTGGAGATCGAGCGGTTTGTTGTTCCCCGAGCCTGTGCGCAGCGACTCATCAGACATTGCAGCCTAAACCGCCTCCCAAGACTTCTGAACCCAGTGATCCCAACGAAGACGCTTCTGCTAGTAGACAACGCTCGGGTGACCCGACAGAAGCAGGTCCAGTGTGTCCTCATTCGATTGTTATGTGTCATACTACGACAGCTCATCTCTTATTAGGCACAACAAGCGAGCTACCCGCCCCCGCCCCATGCCGGGGGTGTCCAGCTCACAGTGGGTATACCTTCATTGCGCCCGTGTCGCAAATCTCACAATGGATCACATCAGGAAGAATCAGACGGAGCTATCCTCAGGTTTTCGATCGCATTTCGGTTTTCATTTGCGTTTCCGGCATGGCTATGTTGTCACTCAGGTACTGGAGATGGAACACATTGATTCTGGTGATGATACAATGCATGTGTATATTATGTGGACGAGCCCATCGCCACTAGTAGTATGAGTTCTGATGGTCCCGCTCACGGTCGAAACGTTCACGTTGAGCCCTGGTGAAAATCGCTCATCCGGAGACCGAGGCATAGCAACGGAAATATAGTCAGTCGACGACAATCGATCCCCATTACTATATGGCACAAATGGTACACAGGAAATGTCTGTAGATCTGTTCTAATGGTATCTAATGATGATCTTGTTTTCTCGGTAGGTCTACACGTGGGCACGAGAAAATAAGCCTCTGCGTTCAGTGGGCTTGCACGAGACTCTGTTTTCTTGAATTGGACAAGGGATACGCGGCGAGAGGGTAACGAACTTTTTATTCGGATGATCGGACATGGTACTCTCGCTCTTTTCTCTCAAACGTACTAAATGGAGTGTGGGGCTCCGGGATCTTTGAACGGTGTGAGTTACTGGGTGGGCATTATAAATGTTCTATCACCAACTGGCCTGCCAGCTCCAAACGGAACCCACAGGCCGTGCCTTTGTCCAACGTCCCTGAGGAGATCACGATTCAAATACTAATGTGCGTATCGGAAGGGCCACCGCACTCGAAGCGGCGGGGATACATCCGACAAAGAAGCTGTTACTCAGATGCACGTGGACCCATGAACGGCAGCCGATCTTGCCTCACTACATGGTCGTGGAGGCGCGGAGGTAGACGTCGAGCCTGAATCTGGGCATCACGTATCAAATCATCTCGATGTCCACTCACCGTGCCATGGGAACGGCGCCACACGTATGCCCAGCTGCCCCTCCACTTTCGTCACCGTTTAACAACCGTGGCGGGGAACGTCCATATCTGCTGCTTGACTCAGACAGCCTAATGACGATTCTAACGACCCAGGATGCACGAGCGCGTTGCGACAGATTACGATATTGCCATACAATTGCGCATTGGGATTCAGGGTATCAAAATCCCACAATTTACGAATGCTTTGCCTGTTGGATGCCAGCGATGAGGGAAGAACTGATGAAACGATATCGCCACAGTGAGCAAGTCTCAGTGCAAAGAACAGCCAGGTCACTCACTGTAACCGTATCGGAATGTGGTCCTACGAGGGCAATGGAACTACCACATCGGATACTTCAGTGGGGTATCGCACGGTGGCGGGTCAGGAAGCTTCGATCTTGGTTCTGTGCCCAAATTTGGTATCAAAAAAGAGGCGCGACCGTCTCGCATTCTATACACGGTGGAGTTGATCGCTTGTGGAGCCGCGTGACATCATTATTGGAAATCACAGACTCAGCAGCGTGTAAGAGGGGCTCTTCATTCTTCTTGTCCTCAAACCACTTTGCGTCTCCGAATCTGCGAACTGTTCTTAACTCTGCATTCATTATGAGTCCTCCCAGTGAGTCCTATCGTTTTTTCCTTCATCCATTCCCCACTGACCTTTCAGTGGGGAATGGATGAAGGAAAAAACGATAGGACTCACTGGGAGGACTCATAATGGAGGCGGAACAAAACAATGCCGGTCCTCCGGGCGAAGGTGAGTCCCTTTGTCTTTTTGCACGCCTAGGGCATGCCTGCCATTAGCGCTAGTTAATCATCCTGAGGGGGTCATTCCGGGAGGGGAGACTCACTTGTCCTTCACCTCTCTATCCACTCATCTCAATAACATCGTGATTGGAGGTGAAAGAGAGGCCTGCACGTAATATGTGCACGGATGGGTCAAATTTGGATATCGCGGTGACTGTGAATTCACTGAGTTTGGCTAGGCAGAAAAAGGTCGAAAGCAGGCACGCTAGTATTGCTGCTTCTCGGGGGTTGGTGATCTCCAGAGAGTGACATAGCTTTGTTAAGGATGGAAGTGATTGGTGCCAGCCTGTTCATTCCCTCTAAAATGGCTTTGTACTCTAAGTCCTGTATCTTCCATTCTAGTCCATGTAATATATGCCATGCTCTAATTGCTGTGGTGTAGTTTGCTATGGTAGAGCCTGCATGTGCACCTGCACAGCTGGCTAGCAATGTGGCAAGTAGGTTGGGGGAAATTGGTGCATGCTGGTCATCCAGGATTTTGTTTATGTTGCAGTACACATGATACACAAGGAGTCCATTACCATACAACTCTTTGGTGGAGTCTGCCCATGATGCACCAATCACCTGGAGGATGCAGTTCAAGTCACTGTCTGATAGTGCTGTTGGTTGATTGTGAGAATGGGAAGGCTGGGGTTGTTGGAAATGGAGGAGGGAGACAGCTGTGATGGGCTCATGGGTGCCATGGGTGAGGTGCAACCAAGAGGGGGCTCATAATCCCAAGGTCAGTCTCCCAAGATCCATAGCAGCAAGTATCACCATAACAACGAATCTATATAATAGAGAGGATGTCAGAGGAAGCTCGTAAGAAACACTAACTGATAGTGGGGAGCTCTTGCAAGGCTTGTGCTTGAGTGATGTGCAGTTGGGCAAGGGTATGAAGGCTTTGATAATCAATAGAGATTGGATAGACGCTACTGGAGCTAGGGCTCAACAGTAAGAGTGGGTTGAAAGTTAATTCAAAAGAATTGTGGTTATTGAGCTGGTTACTATATAAGGGTCTACATGAGGGTTCTTATATAGTGAAGGGCTATAAGGTTAAAGCCCAGATAGACGCAAGGTTAAAACTCAGATGAAACACATCTGAGTATGAACTATACAATGACAACTCATCCTATTGGATGATAAAAGTGTCAAGGGGTAAGAAGCTAAATGCTATTGACTAGGTATTAGTATAAGTGTCATGATTACTGAGCATGACAAATCATGACTCGACATGAGTCAGATATCAGTCAGCAACCTGGGTTAGTCCGGGATGGACAATGGAAGCACTGTGTAATCCCGGGTGCATACCAGGTAAACCAGGGTGTTCTCAGTTATAGTAGGGCTATGAGTAATAGAATGACGTCAGTATGTTCCTGCATTACCCGAGATCAATGATGTCATAATGACATCATCATGACATCACAATATGTCATGGTCTGGATCTATAGGGCAAAGGTTTAACGTTCTGTCACGTCAGGAAACTCTAAACGATCAGAAGAACATGAAAGCTAAACGCTAGCTGAAATCCACTAGCTGTGGCTACAAGCCTAGGATTTCAACAGGGGTGTGGGTGGGTTTCCAGTGCAAAAGGTGTTGGCTGGCTAGGCAGTGTGGGTGCAAAGATGAGGGTTCAGGTGTCAAACCCAGCCTGTAGGGCCTGGGTCTGGGTTCAGACAATGCAGGGGAAATCAGGAGGGGTATGCTAAACTTTGCACTGGACTGGTTAGTGGTGCAGGAGGGCAAACTGGATGGCAAGATTGTCTTGGTGATGAGACTTGGTGAAGTGTTGCTGTTGGTGAAAACTGTTTGCATGGCTGTGAGTAGTGATGTTAGGGCTTGGGCCTGGGCCTGGGCTTTGTAATATTAATTCTAATAGTATAACCCTAATCTTAATGAGTGTAATGGCCAAGATTCACATATCATTGAAAGTTAACCAGAGCTAAAAAATACAATGGAATGATAT
>JBBPMH010000735.1:3989-17466 GCA_038090235.1 Pulveroboletus ravenelii
AACAAGAGGAGTTCAACAGAACCTATGCCAAAGCCATCCCCTAGCTCAACTCCATTAAGTTCTACCTCCTCATAAACAAAGAAGTCTACAAAGATGACAAGAAAAAGGTCAGTTTTGCATTGTCATTTATGACCAAAGGATCAGCCACTGTCTGGGCCAATACCTTTTATCAAGATGCCCTTCTGACTCAGACAATTGGGACTTGGAACACATTTGATGCCAAATCTCAGGTTACGTTCAAATATGAGGACACCAAAGCATAAGCCATTTACTGGCTACAAACTACCAGGGTGAAGAAGACCAAGAACTTAAATGCATACATAGCCAAATTTAAAAACCATGTCTCAATTAGTGGGATCACTGACGAATCAATTCTTATCACCTTCTTCGCTGCTAGGGTTCCTGAGGTAGTCTGAAACCAGATCTTTTCCATGAATTCAGTCCTCACAACTGTCACAGCTTGGTATACCAAGGCAGTACACTTTGTTGCTTATTGGGAATAAGCAGACACCTTCAATGCAAACAGCCACAACAAATTCCACTACTATTCCCAGACTTAGACCAAAACCTCCACTGCCACAACCTGTGACCCCAATGCCATAGACATAGATATCATCTGAGTCAGCAAATTAATGCCTGCTGAAAGAAAATGCTGCTTTGAAAAGAAGCTCTGTTTCCACTGCCACCAACCAGGACACATGTCCAACAAATGCCTGACATTCTCTAGCAACAAGAACTCCCCCCAACCTTGTCAGGTAAAAAGAGTAAAAATCAATGACCTCCCAAAGTTCCAAGAGGTCGAAGATAACAAGGAAAACAAAGGGGAAAATGTGAAAAGAGTTATGTTCAGAACCTGGGATTCGTCTTTTTAAAGGGAGAAGTTCCCCTAATGCAAACTTCTCCTGACCACCATGTACTAGTAGTTGTTACGTTTTACTCTGTATCTTGACCTGTTTCCACCTTGTTTCCTCCATTTGTCATTGAACATTAGTCTCCTTGCCCGATTCTCTCGTATCGGGCTCATAGCTCCACCATTAGTCACCACGTCCTTTTCACTATTCGCTGGTTTACTCATATGTTTACCAATCTCTGTAGTTCTCTCGTTGTCTTCATTTTACTTTGTTGTTCCCTGATGTACTATAAAAACCCTCGTAGGTCTACCTGTCCCCTTAACTTAGACCTACTCGGCAATTTACTTGCTTCCTCTGTGTGTCTTTGCTCTACACTTGACTGAGCCTTCTGCTCTTGCCCTCGTCCCCTTGCTAGCTAGTTGCTAGGCAAGACTCCTCGACCTTGAAAAGCCATCAACTGTCCATTGATAGAACCCTTGACCCTGCCGTCTGCAGGCCACGCTCTTCATCCTTGTCCTGTTAACAGCTGTTCGCTGATAACAATCCTCGTCCTTGATCTTCAGCCGAGTCCACACTTTGACCCTTCAGGATCAAGCATAACAGTAGCAAGGAAATCAAAAGCCATCATTCTCCCAATCATTCTTGCACCTAGAACAAAAGATGTTAGAACCCACACTGTTCTCAACTCTGGAGCAAGCTGCTCCTGTGTCAACTGGGAATTTGCCAAGAAACACCAACTCCCAATAACCTGACTCCATAAACCTATTCCTGTAAGGAATGCTGACTCGACTCCAAACCATTGTGGTAAAATAAAGTTCACTGTCACTTTGGACTTCTACTTAGCTGATTTTCAATACTCCAAGGAGTTCAGTGTGATGCACCTTGGGGATACCCCAGTAATATTAGGAATGACATGGCTAAAGAAAGCCAACCTTGCTGTTGACTGGCCAACATATACCATATCACTTCCCATCTCTGAATCTCTACCTGAGAATGGACCAAGAGGATCCTCCCAAGGAAAACTTAATCCCACACTAGACAAATGGCTCATGGAGCATGCTGCCTGACAGAAACCCTGCCCTGACTCCCATCAAATATGGCATATTGACACCAATGAGAAGTGGGATGAAGACCTTTACATATACGTAAACTATGATAATAGGGGACAGTTCCCCACACACTCTGAATAGAAAGCTTGGGAAGAAGCAGAAATGATTAGAAAACTCACCACCACCACTGATCTAGCTATCCACACACTTCCTGAAAAGAAAACCACAGTCCTCCCCCCTGAGTTTGCAGACTTTGCATCTGTATTCACCAAAGAATCTGCCAACTACCTTCCTCCAACCAGACCCTATGACCACCCTATTCAACTAGATGAAGCATTCAAACCCAAGTCCACCAAGCTCTACTCCCTCACCAAGGAAGAAAAGAAAGTCACAGAAGATTTTCTAAAAGAAAACCTCCATTCTGGAAAAATCTGCCTATCAAAGTCACCCTAGTCTTTCCCCTTCTTCTTTGTCAAAAAAAAAGATGGAAAGCTCTGCCCCTGTCAGGATTACTGATACCTGAACCAACATACAGTCCACAACACTTACCCCCTGCCACTCATCTCAGATCTCATAGATTTTCTGCAAGAGGCAAATGTATTCACTAAATTTGACATTTGCTAGGGGTATAACAATGTCTGTATCAAGAAATCTAACTGTTGAAAAGCTGCCTTCATCACACACAAGGGACTCTTCAAACTGACTGTAATATTCTTTGGTCTCATCAACTCCCCTGCCACCTTCCAACAATTTATGAATGATTCTTTCCATGACCTCATCGCTGAAGGATAGCTCATCATTTACATGGATGACCTCCTTATCTTTTCTCCTGATGAACAAACCCACATCGAGTAAACCCGCCACATTCTGAAAAGGATGGAGGAACTTGACCTTCACCTCAAACTTGAGAAGTGCAAGTTTGCTACAAATCAAGTGGAATACCTTAGTATGGTGGTCAAACCTGGTAAACTTGCTATGGACCCCATCAAATTAGCAGGAATCACAGAATGGCCCATGCCTACCAAGGTCAAAGACGTCCGCTCTTTCCTTGGTTTTGCCAACTTCTACTGGTGATTTATCCCTGACTACTCTACCATCACCTGACCCCTCCTTGACCTCACCAAGAAGAACCACCCTTGGGATTGGTCAACAGCCTGTGAAACAGCCTTTTGTGCCCTTAAGGACACCTTTCTAGCCAGACCTGTCCTCCAGCTGCCTGATCCTACCAAACCCTTCACCATCTCCACTGACACCTCCAAGTGGGCCACAGGAGGAATCCTCTTTCAACTGGATAGTAATGGTGATCTCAAACTCTGCACCTACCTTTCCCAATCCCTCTCCCCTGTAGAGAGAAACTATAACATCTACAACCAAGAACTCCTTGCTGTTATCAGAGCTCTCAAAACCTGGTAACACCATCTTCATGGCTTCACTTTTCCTGTTGACATTCTAACTGATCACAAGAACCTCACTTACTTCTGAGAACCTCATAAACTCAAATGTCATCAGGCCTGCTGGCTTCTTGATTTGGCCAACTTCAACCTCAAGTTTACTCATGTCCTGAGATCCTCCCTTGCCACTCCCAATGCTCTTTCTTGCCACCCTGACCACACTAATGGTGACAACAATGATAACATTGATGTTACTTTACTTCCCACTGACCTCTTTATCAATCTAATCGATGCTGACCTCTCCAACAAGGTAGTGAGCTTCTTCCCCTCTGACCCTCTGGTTCTCAATGTCCTTCATGCACTTGAGAGAACTGTCCCCTCCCAATTCCACTCCCATCTCTCTGACTGGAAATTTGACACTGGTATCCTTACCTACCAAGGGCATGTCTACTTACCTGAACCCCTCTACTATGACATCATCTCCCGCTGTCATGACCACCCTTCTGCTGGACACCCTGGATTCCTGAAAACCCGCCAACTTGTCTCTCGTGATTATTGGTGGCCAGGCCTTGCCTCTTTCATCTGCAATTATGTCCAGGGCTGTGCACTTTGCTAGCAACACAAAGTTAATACCCATCCTACTGTTGCCCCCCTGACCCCCATCCTGTTCTCCTGCACCCAACCCTTCCAACAGGTCTCCTGTGACCTAAACATGGACCTCCCTCTTTCTGGGGGCTTTGACAGTCTCTTGGTCATGGTTGACCATGGGCTTACTAAGGGGGTGAATTTGTGCCCAACTAAGAAATTCATCACTGCTGAAGGAATTGCTCACCTCTTCTTTCACAAAGTATATACCAGATTTGGTCTTTATGACAAGATCATATCTGACCAAGGCCCTCAATTCACCTCAGAATTTGCCAAATCCCTAGCATCTCTCCTTGAATACTCCCTTGCCCTCCCCACCACCTATCACCCCCAAACTGACAGAGAAATCAAACGAGTCAACCAAGAGGTTGAAACATACCTTCAGATCTTCTGCCATGACAACCCAACCAGTTGGGCTGAATATATCCCAATGGTGGAATTCACTCACAACCATCACCCCCACTCAGTCACTGGCCAATCACCATTCTACCTCATGATGGGATATAAACTAAAACCTTTTCCCATAATCATCTCCAAAACAAACCTTTCTGCCATTGAATCATGACTCAAAGTCTTATCTCACATGAGGAGCAAAGCCCTGGTGGCACATGAACTGGTCTGCCAAGTAATGAAATACAGGAACACATGAGGTTTCAACCCATGGAAATGTGAAGATAAGGTATGGCTAGAAGCCTGGAACTTAAAATGCTCTCCCACCAGCCCTAAATTCACCCCAAAATGAGAAGGGCCCTTTGTCATCATGAAGGTATTATTGCCTATCTCCTATGAACTCCAACTCCACCCCACATGGAAAATCCACCCCATATTTCATACTTCCCTCTTATCATCCTATCATGAAAATGACATACATGGACAGAACTTCCCAGCTCCACCACTGGAACTAATAGAAGAGGAAGAAGAATACAAAGTCAAAAAGATAGTATGCCACTGAGGAACACCATCCCATCAGCAATATCTTGTCCAATGGAAAGGTTACTTAGCTGAAGAAGACTCATGGATCTTGGAGTCTGAAATGAATAATGCTCCACTTGTCCTGAAAGCATATAAACACCTTCACCCCAAGACCTTCTCTCAACCCATCTCCCACTCTATCAACCTGATATCCACTGGACCTGCCAACTGCCCCCATGCCACCTCTCCTCTCATACCCTCCAGACTTGTCACCCAGATCACTTCTTGCTTTCCACCAAGTCGAGCAACAACTGTTGAGAATATTTTGCCCATTCAGGAACCATCAGCAAGTGCTGACAATTCTCCTAATAATGTCCGACAGGATAACAGATCAACTCCTGGAGCTCCTAGAACCACCTCTGACTCAATCTCATCCCCCTTCTCCATAACCACATCCTCCTCCTCCACTCTCTTCTTCTCCCCAGAGGATCTCATCAAACTTTCCCCATACCCAGTCGAAGAAAAACTCCAGCATTCCAGCATACCCCATCCTACCATTAGCGAATGGAAAATCCTCCATCATGCCCATGACAACAGAATTTGCCTCCCTGAGGTCCCCATCTATGCACAATGCTTGTGTGATGACCTCCCTGATAATCATTACTGAAATCTCCTCATGACCCACCTTGGAGACCCCCACTTCACTATTCTGCTAGACAATGACCTTATACTTGGTTCCCACCTTGCTTTCCTGACCAACACTTTCCTAGAAGTGTGTCACCTCAATCTGCTGGTCGACTCCCTTAATTCCCACTCTGACCTAATCATGGCCAAACATTGTCTTCAATCTATTTGCGCTGTCCTTCAAGGACATTTGGGATCTATTGGGTTCCAGATAGGCTTAGGAGAGTATTTAACAGATCTTGATTGATATCTCACTGAGAAGGCTTAATATAACCATCCTTGTTACCACCATTCCACCACCACTCATTTCACAAACTTCGGCTGTGACAATATCCCCTTCACCTTGTCCTCCCCTCTCAATCCTGAAGAAATAGCCATCCTGGAAAGAGAGGAACACTCCTATTGAGGACAGCACCCATGGTCTCTTCTGACATCACACCCACTCTATAAACAAGCATGCTTCCACTGTCAACGTCTTGAACATGTGTAAGTTAACTGCAAACTTTACAAATGCCCTACCTGTCACACATGGGCTCCTGGACATGCTCAATATCAATGTGCTGCTGTACATCAACAAGCAAACCTTTCCCCATGCACACCACTCCAAGTTGATCTCACCACTACCTGAACTCCCTGTTGCCCCTCTGCCTCCTCTTCCTCTTTAGGACAATCCTGCCAGATGCTCCTGCCTTCCCTGCCATCTCTATCACCTCACCCACACCAACTTCACCATCAATGGCCTTTTCATGCACACCCTCATCAGTACTCTGGGAGTCCCATCCCTATCCCTCCCCCTTGTGCAGACTCTCCTGATGATGACCCCTTCTCTGCAGAGGCCTATAGTAACATGACTGGTTCCCCAGAGTACAGTTATTGTGAATTTTAGTTGTTAACAGTGTCTCCTCACCTTAACAGGGGGGTAATGTTATGTTTCATTCTTTTTCCTTCATCTTATTGTTTACTTTGTCATTTGGACTTAGTCTCCTCATCTGATTCTCTCATATCAGACTCATAGTTCCCATTTTACTCATCAATCCCTTTATGCTATTTGTGGTCTTACTAACCTGCTTACCCATCTATGTTGTCCCTTGTGTCTTGTTGTTGTCTCTTGGTTTATCTCAATATACTATATAAACCTCACCTTGTAGGTACTTGTTCTTTAGCTTAGATCTACTCGGCAATTTACCTTGCTTCTTCTCATCATGTGTCTTCGCTCTACACCTGAGTGAGCGCTCTGCTCATACTCTTATCCCTCTGCTAGCAAGTTGCTAGGCAGAACTCTCAACCCAAGTCTTCACCAACAAGTTGTTGGGTGAACCCTTGACCCTACTAAAGTGCAGGCTGTGTCCCTCATCCTTATCTTGCTATAGCCATTTGCTGACAGCATTCCTCATTCTCCGCCCTTAGCCAAGTTCATGTTTGACCCTCTGGGATCAAGTGTAACAATACCATGATATTTTCTCCTCCAAATTTCACTATTCCCTGAACCTCTCTGCCAATAAGGCCCTTACCTGCCTGTTTCCATATCCATTTCCTTCCATCTGACCCTATCCTGTTTATTTTGATCTCATTTAACCAAATAACCCTTTTCTAGTCCTCAACAGTCCATTCCTGGTACTTCAGGGCAAAGGCTAAGCACTTCTTCCTATTCCTTATAGCAAGAAGTGGCTTTTTCTTCTTTGTTACAGCCTTGAATGAATGGATTTTGAGGACCCTTCTCACTGTTTGTGAGGATACTGGATTAGGGATAATAGAATTGATATGGTGAATAACCTGGACAGCTTTGCCCATAGTGATTTAAGTAATGATAGCATATTAAGAAGTAGCTAAAGGCTTAGAGGGATAGCCAGAGAGAGGTGTAGGTCTGTTGGGAAGAAGATCTCTGAGTACCCTAGAGACAGTATACTGGCTGACACCTAGTCTGGAGGCAATATTCTGAGTAGAATGACCATTAGAGACCAGAGAAAGGATATTTTCTTTTTGAGAAGAGAGAATAGAATATATTGTAAATTTGAAAGGCATGAGAGATGAAACCAGTGCTTAAATAGTGTCAGCTGAAGTGGTTACTAAGATACTGTAACTATGGTAACCATCTGTCATGCTTCCATCAAGGGTTACATATGATTGCTATCAAACTTTGACAAATCTAATAAATAGTTACATATGTAATTGAGTCAATAACACACTAAATTGAATTGAGCATATCTCTATGGATACTTCTTCAAATTACATAATTCCTTTTTAACACATAGCCAAGAGCATATACTATCTGCAACTCACTTACACCTTGGCTCTATTTGTTCTTGTTCCTGAGCTATATAACAAATACCCCAAGTTCTTAAAACATTGACTCAGTTTTGGAAGTCATTGTATCTATAACAGAGTATGGAGTCTTATATATGAAGGGGGAACATTGATTTGCTCTAGCAATGTCATGGTAACTGATGGGACCAGAGCTATGCTTCTAAGCAGAGCACAGGATCAGAGGGGCTATGAGGGAGACAGGTGATGTACATGTAAGCAAGAAATGAAGACATAAATACAGTAAGGGAGAATTAGCTAAGTACAAGTCCAGAGGGTCTAGAGTGTGAGCTCATCGAGAATGCACTGGAGTTCAAGAGAAATGAGGCCAGAGTTGAGGCTGAAGGCTGGAGGCTGGAATTACACAGGATATGACAGAGCCCTATCATAGGCAGCTCTATTGACCTGTGATGCTATGTGGTCCTTCTGAAGCCCTACAAAGTGTTCATCAGTAATCAGATACAATTGCTGTGAACTTTTCCTTTTTCTTTTTGGGTGGGCTATCAGTATTAGATTCTGCATCAGACATGATGGCATCAATATTAAGGACTTTCTGAGTTTGTTTTGGGCCAGCATTACCACCAGATGCCAGTGTATTCACTACTGTGTCATTAGTGAATCCCAGACCAGGATGGAGTGAGAGAATTCCCATGGTCAGAATAACACCCATGGGAAGTGCATGGCAATGAATAAGTGCCAGCAGAGATCTCAAAAGGACCCCTCTTACCTGCACCCTCTATGAGACTGACCAGGTGGAGTCTCTCACCCTCTCATTCAGTGTAACCCACATTGCAACCAATGCAACATGGGTTGTGTCCTGCTGCTACTGCTGTGGTTGTGGTGTCAACCCAGGCCTACTCCCATCTCAGAACATAATATTGGTAGTTGGTATCCTAAACACCAGCCAGATGGATAAGCAGTAGGGACAGGTGGTAAAGCCCTCTAATGAGAACTGTTGTAAGTTTGAAACCACTTGCTGCCACTTTCTTTACCTGTCTCTGGCCATGTACTGTATATATAGTCCACTGTGTGGCCTGGCCCTGATCTTCAGAGAAAGGTGACCAACAGCTAGTCAAGCAGGTGGATGGCCCAGCTGTCCTCTCACACACACAGTCTATGCTGTAGGTTCTGTTTCCTAGACTTCCCAGTATTGTCACCTTCAGGTGGCCACATTGCTATCTGAGCTTTCTGATAGGAGAAAAGCTCCAAATT
The DNA here is from genome assembly GCA_038090235.1 of Pulveroboletus ravenelii. NCBI lineage: Eukaryota > Fungi > Basidiomycota > Agaricomycetes > Boletales > Boletaceae > Pulveroboletus > Pulveroboletus ravenelii. Next base: position 13,035 of record JBBPMH010000735.1, read on the forward strand.
AGCAGCATTCTTGGCATATGTTACATGTGCTAATAGTATGACTGTATGTTTGTGCTGGCAAGACTGTTCTTTGTTATCAGAAATATTGCCTGTAATAAGTGAATGAATTGACAGATGAAATGAAAATTTCATATTTGCATACCATTTATAGTTATCAGCTTTTGCTGATAATACAGACATGCAATCCTTCACATGGCTTCAGAGCTTCTGGGGCCTGGCTTAGCTCAGCTAATAGCTTCTCAAAATGGCAAACTAAGCTCTAAGCCCCACCAAGCCCCTAATGCAGCCAGCTTGGCCAAGCTTTTTGGGGCCCAGCTTGGTCAGCTCACAGTTTTCAGGCCAGGCCATGGAATCACTACCAAGCATATCTCTAAAAGGGCCCAGAAGTGGCTGGAATCTCAAGGTATCAAGGTCCTTGATTGGCCAGCACAATCTCCAGACCTTAATCTTATTGAACATCTCTGGCAAATTGTCATATCCTGTGCAACTCCATCCTCTAGATCCAACTCCAGACCCATTTCTTTCAAAATCTGGTGCATTCTCAATGAGCATGCAATCTAGATCCTCTGGACTGATACTTAGCTAATTCTGCCTTACTGTATTTACATTTTCATTCCTTACTTATCCTGTACACTGCCCATCTCCCTCATAGCTGTTATGCTCAATCCTAAAGGGTCAAATGTGGACTCAGCTAAGAACAAGAGACAAGTGAAACAATTAGCTAACAGCTACCATGAGATGATGACAGATGACATAGCCTGCTAACAGCAGGGTCAAGGGTTCACCCAGCTGATGGCTGGTGAGAAACAAGGGATCTGCCTGACTAACAGTCAGCAGGGGACAAGGGACAAGGGTCTGAGCACAGCGCTCAGTCAAGTGTTGAGTAAAGACACAAGGAGACAAGAACTAGGTGAATTGCCAAGTAGGTTTAAGCTGAGGACAGTAGTACCTACAAGGTGGGCTTATATACAGAGGAAAGGCCAAATGTAACAAGACAATAACAAATGGTGAACATACAGTATCATATGAGTAAGATGACAAATAGCAAAAGAGGAGCAGTGAGTAATCAAGGAACTATGAGTCCAATACAAAAGAATCAAACAAGAAGCATAAGTCCAAATAAGTAAGTGAGATAAGGACAGGAGTTGAAAAGAGAAAAATGTAAGTGAATCATAACATTACCCCTGGTTTAGGGTGTTGAGACACCATCAAATACTAAAACTCACAGTAGGAGTATCCCAGAGAACCCATGTTATTACTGTGTCCAGCCTCATCAGTGGGATCATCCTTGTTGTTAATCTTGGGCAAAAATGGGCAGGGGGCAGGAACAGGGAGGGAGCTCCCAGAGGCCTGATAGTTGCATGCATGAAAGGGGCTACAACATTAGCAAGGGCAGGCAGGAGACAGAGAAGAAGGGGGCCATTGAGACCCAGAACTGGGTGATCCAGATGAAGATGAATTGGTAGGAGAGTGATACAGGGAATGAATAGTGGTTCAATCAATATGAGTGGGGGTTCAATGGGGAGCAATGAATCAACAATGGGGGTTACATTGGTATAAGGCATGACCAGGGTCCTACTCAAGACAGATGGGGCATTGATAAAACTGGCATTGGGAACAGCAGTGTCCAAGCCAGTGGCACATGAAGCAGGTCTGTGGGTAGAGAGGGTGGTTTTTCAGCAATAGATAGGGATGAAAAGCCCAGTACAAGCTAGAAAGGGCATCCACAGCAGTGGCTTCATCAGGAGAGAGGGGAGACAAGGAGGTGGACAGGGTTCTATTGGTGTCAGGAGAGTGACAAGCTATATACTCTGCAAAGTATCAAGCAGAGTGGAGTGGTGCCATCTCCAGCCATTGCTGGGGCAGCGACTTCAGCAAGGTAGCAGTCCAGATCTGTCAGATATTCCCTGAACTCTATTTGGTAACCAAGCATCCCAAGGAGGCCATAGAGGCATGCACAAATGGAATAAAGCAGATGGGCAATGACCACAAGGTCCTTGTGATCCTGGATCTACTCAATGATATGGTCAAGACAAGCCATCTGTAAGAAAGATTCTGCCAGCATGACAAGGGGGGATTTCCATTCCAGATCTACTTTAATGGGAATCATTATGTGGGAGTCTGTCAGGTGAACTAGGAGACTGGCCATATACTGTTTATCTGGCATCCCATCATATAGACAGTAGGCATGGAAGGGAACTTTTGGCAGTTGAATGTCCCCAAGAGGATGACAACAATGAGGGCCATCTGTAGATTCCCATCCATCAGGGTACCTTCAGCTGAAGGTGACAAGTTGGGTGCCAGCATTGTCAATGACAAGTTCCAAGCTGGGAATGTTGTCGGGTTCTGGTCAGGGGGTATCAGGGTGGTGCTTAGGTTCAACTAGTGACAGAGGGACAGGGGAGATTTCAGCAAGTTCTGCTGGGGTGAAGAAATAAGACTCTGCTGTGAAAATAGAGGTTAGTGGCAAGGACAGGGTTAACAAGGAGGGGAAGGAGTCAATGCTGGAATGGGAAAAATGAGTATCATTGCTAATGTTAATTGTAAAAATGTGTTCTCAGTGCAGCTCTGGTAGGGCAGAGGAGGTCCTATAGTCAGTTCTGTATAATTAGGAGATGCAGGAGGACTTCTGGTGACAAAATTAGAGGGGACAAGTGAGGAGGTAACATTGGAGTGGTTGGAAGAGCTAATGGACATTGCTTTGATGAAGTGAGAAGGGGATGAGGGAAAGACCTTGGGATGGAGCCATTTATATGTGTCAAAGACCCTCTTGGTATTCAAGAGTTTGGACTCTGAGACTCACAAGTCTTTTTCAGTGGAGTACCCTTTCCAGTGGATCAGGTAGCTCTGTCAGGAAGAAGCTCCATGATGACATATAATCTTTTCAACTTCATACTCCTCTTCACTGTCTACTAACTCCAGGGGTGGAGCTAGAAAGTTCCATCCATGGATGGCATTTTCACAATAGGGCAATAAGAGAGAAGCATGAAACATGGGGTGAATCTTCCAGATTGTCAGGAGGCAGATTTCATAAGACATGGGTGATAAGACATGGGTGATGATGAAGAGTCCTTCTCTTTTAGGGGCAAATTTTGGGCTGGTAAGAGAGCACTTCAGGTTCCAGGCCTCAAGCTAAACCTTATTGCCATATTTCTAGGGGGAGAAGCCTTGTGTGTTACATGATTTCATCACCTGTTGGGCAAGTTTGTGGGCTGTGAGCACCTTATTTCTCATGTGGGAAAGAGTCCAAAATCTGGATTCAATAGCAGAGTGTTACGCTTGATCCCGAAAGGTCAAGACATGGACTTGGCTACAGAACAAGGACGAGGGACATTGTCAGCCAATGGCTACAACAAGACTTGGACAAGGGACATAGCCTGCAAATAGCAGGGTCAAGGGTTCACCCGACGACTTAGTCAACAATGGTTCGAGGTCAAGGGTCTTGCCTAGCGACTTGCTAGCAAGAAGACGAAGGTAAGAGCAGAGCGCTCAGTTGAGTGTAGAGTGAGGACATGCAGAGATAAGCAAGTGGATTGCCAAGTAGGTCTAAGCTGGGAACAGGTAGTCCTATGAGCAGATTTATATAGTACACTGAAGGGAAACAGGATGGAATAAGGACAATGAGGAGTAAATATGGATTGCTAAACATATGAGTCAATGGGCGAATGGCATAAAAGACGGAGTGGCTAATTGTGGAGCTATGAGCCCGATATGAGAGAATCGGATGAGGAGGCTAATGTTCAATGACAAACGGAGGAAACAAAGAGGAAACAAAGAAAAACGTAACACAGAGAGGGCTGTTTCAGCAAGGACAGTGGGGAGTGATTTTGGTTCATACTCTATTATGAGGAAGAATGGCAATTGGCCAGTGACAGAATGGGGGCAGTGATTGTGTGTGAATTCTGCCATGGAAATGTGTTCAGCCCAGCTGGTTAGGTTATCATGACAAAGGATCCAGAGGTAGGTCTCAACCTCTTGATTGATGCATTCTGTTTCACCATCAGTTTAGGGATGGTAAGTGGTAGAGAGGGTGAGGGAGTAGCCTAAAAGGAAGGCAAGGGATTTGGTGAACTCCAAGGCAAACTGTGGACCATGATCAGAGATAATCTTGTCATATAGGTCAAAATATGAGTAGACTTTGTGAAAGAAAAGGTGGGCTACACCTTCAGTGGTCATGGTTTTCATGGTAGGGCACAAAATTACCCCCTTCATAAGCCCATGGTCAACCATGACCAAGAGACTATTGAAACTGCCAGAGAGTAGCAGATCAGTGATGAGATCACACAAGAGCTGTTAGAAAGAATGGGTACAAGAGGAGGCAATGGGCATGAGCAGGATAATGGTGGGGTGAGTATTAACCTTATACTGCTGGCAAGCAGCACAACCCTGGATGTAGTGATAGACAAAGGTAGCCAGACTGGGCCACCAATAA
>JBBPMH010000736.1:0-17442 GCA_038090235.1 Pulveroboletus ravenelii
CAGTATGTCTCCATTTTGGAAGATAATCTGCTTTCTACAAGGGAAAATTCTGGGATCCCTGAAGAAAGCATTATCTTTCAACAAGATAATGACTTCAAGCATACCTCTAAAAGGGCCCAGGAGTGGCTGGAATCTCAAGGTGTCAAGGTCCATGATTGGCCAGCACAATCTCCAGACCTTCATCTTATTAAACATCTCTGGTAAATCCTCAAAAAGAAGCTCAATAGCTATGTAATATTACTAAGAGGAGTTTGGGGCTTTGGGAAAGGATTGATGTGGAATGGGGCAAGATAGAGGCTGAGGAATGTCAAAGATTGATAGAAAGCATGCCTAGAAGATTAGAGGCAGTGATAAAGGCAAAGGGAGGGCATACCAAATACTAAAATTACAGAATAGAAATGTTACTCAAATAAGTGTCCCAATGATATGTCATTTTGAAATTGTTATATCTCAGTGCTATGGAAACCAAATCACATGACTAAGGGCTCATCTTCAGGGTCAGAGCTGATATATTTTGGTTCTTTTGCAAATGTCAAGTCTTTCCAAAATGGCCCAACATTGGGACACTTAAGTATTTGAGCCACTGTATATTAGCTCACTGTTCAATGGGACTTATGTAGAGATGAAAAGTCAGCCATATAAAATAGTAGACCCATTCAAGATACATACCAATGACAGGTTGGCCACTGGACAGTGAGTGGAAAAGGCACCACATTGACTGCAATGTACAATTGGCCAATATGTGGCCCAAAACTTCATAGCCTCAAAGCAGAAGCATTGACCTGAAAAGAAGTATTTGTTGGAAAGGAGTGTTGAACAAAGAGGTGACAGCAATTATCAGGGTGAAAAGGCTAATTTGCAGTTGTGAATGTATAATAATCAACATACTTGTTAACATAGAAAAATGGAAATGGTCATATGATTCATTTGGCCAGATACCACAAGCAGGGAGCTGTGATCTTCCAAACACTAGGACAAGGTGAGCTGCCCTGAATATCATGTCCAGGTGAATAACAGCAGTCTTGGGTTGCCATCCAACAGTATGGCTTGGTTTAATGACCCATATGCCTGTGTTCTCATTGGGGCCATTTCCAACATGATCAAACCATCAGATGACTGCACATGGATATAGCTTATCACAGTACTTAAATGAGAAAAAAGCAAGGGCCTGAGCTACATCCATGCCCTAAAAGCTATTCTGCTTGGGATTAGTGACAACAAACACATAGTTCTGACATAGAATGTTGACAACGCTGAGTTAAAGACATATATTTTACCCTGGTAGAATGGGCATGTGTTGCACATGTGATCATCATTAGCATGGAATTGGAGATGGAGGAATGATTGTACAAGTTGAGGAAGTTGAGGGATTGCCAGCTTGTGTGCTAAATCAGCCACAGTCTTTGCACAATGATGTTCTGTAATCTGCTGATCTAGCAATTGTATATTAAGAAGTTGACAAACAACTTACAGGGAGATCTTGCAAGTAGCATATGTATATTCACATGAGGACCATCCATGGCTTCAGAGCCATTGGGATCCTCCAGCTGACTTGCCCTTTCTCTGGGAGGCAAATTGTCATTGTTTTCTGCCTGAGCTAGAAGCTAGGCTTGTTAAATCTCATTGTGTTGTACTGCTCAATATGTCAGCTCTAAAGGGAAAAAACAATCCCCATACTTACTAAGAACCTTCATTACCTCTGGTGTCTGTGTGTGCAAAGCACCAGTACAGAATGCCAGTATTGGAATCTGGACTTGCTTCAATGGATATAAACTTGCTCTACTGATGTATGGGGCATATCACACATTCACACATAGAACAGATGGTCCAATAAGATCAACTAAAGGGCATAGATGATATCTCCAGAACTCTGACATTCTGTGAACCCTGCACCATCAGAAAGATGAAGAAGCTCATCTTTGAATCTGAAAACACCATCTGAGCATCCAGACTATTGCAAATCATCCACTCTGATGTTGGAGGTCTGATATTTCCCCAATTCTGGGAGGGCTACAAGTACCAGCTGGCTCTGTCATATTCCATGCAACTCCAACCTCCGGATCCAACTCCAGCCTTCTTTCTCTTAAACTCTGGTGCATTGTAAGAATGATAGAGGGTATGGGGGTGTAGTGTAGGTGGACAAGTTTACTTGTCCCAAGGGGTTCTAGGAAGGATCAGTGGTGAGCTACAACTGATCTCAGTGAGCAAGAGTGAAAGGAAATGAATCTGGAAGACAATCCAGATAGAAAATGAGTGATCTGGGCAAGGACCAGAAAATGACAAGGCAGTGAAAATGACAAAGTAGTGAAAATGACAAAGCGGTGGCCTAGGATGAGGGCCAAAGAGGAAAACTGACAAAGTGATGGCTAAGGATGAGGGCTGAAGAGAAACTGACGAAGTGGTGGCCAAGGACAAGGGCTGGAGAGAAACTGACAAAGTTGTTAGCCAAGGATGAGGGCCAGATACCAGAGAAATAATAGCAAGAATGATGATGAGGACAACAAGGACCGTCCAGATGACGATGTGGGGTATAGAGAGATGAGATTCCAAGATCTCGATACACAACCTTTATAGTCTGGGCATTCCCTGGACTTGGTAACTATAGTAACATATGGGGCCCTCTCAAGGGATGCTCGAATCTAAGTAATGGAACTTCAAGAAGACAATGTATAGTGATCAAAAACATGAGAGAGAATGATAATATCAAAGAACCAACAAGGAATAAATAAAAACAAACAATCCAGCAGGTGAACCCAGACTGGATTGAACGGATGCATATGAGTCCAGTACCAGATACTAGAGTCTGGATGGTGAATACAACAAAGATGAAACAGACTGATCTTGAGATGGTATGGACAGACTTGGGACACAATGAAGAGGCTTGGGGGATGGACAGTCTGGAAATGATAGTCTGCAACTGTAGAAGGCTGCTGACTCCTACATCTCCAGGGAACTTGAATGCTGACTGTCCCCAGTCAGTCATGTGACTGTGGGAAAGACACACCTTAGCAAATGGACAATAGACTTTGTGATGCAAGCAGATCATGCTAAGTGTATCAGGGATCAATCTTAGGCGGCTCAAAGTGAACAACCTAAGATAGCCTGCGGCTACTAATGTCGGTGAAGACAGAAGCAAAAGGATGAGAATTCCAAGTATGAGTAGGTACATCCTACGAATACTGGTTAAATACTACTATACATGTGTATGCTACATAATATGCCCTAAACCCAGAGAAACCCTATAACAATAGAAGGAGCTGAAATGAATAAAGAAGCGGAACGGAGATTAAATAGAAGCGAAGGAATGGAAGAGAAGCATAATGACCCTGAACCAACCCTAAGCCTAGATAAGCCCTACGCCCTAGAATGGAATGACGTAGTGTGACGTAGCAATGACACAATGCTGACCAAAGCATGATGTCACAGGGAAATGACCTAGACCAGGAACGGAACGAGGTATAGATAAGATGAAGGGGAAAGATAAGATAAGATAGGGAATCGAATAGATAGAGGTATAAGCCAGAATCACTGTCATGACAAAGTGTCCACCAGCACACGAGTTGATCCATAACACTCTCTTTCTTTCTATCTTCCACTATACTCTCTCATATCTGTGCCAACTATGTCTGACCTCAATAAAATCCTTACGTTCTCCCAACCACTGCCAAAGGATGACCTGCAGGCCATTGCCCACAACCACCTCAAGGCAGCCAGTCAACTGATACTGGATGTTTCAAAGACTGTACTAGATGACAAGAACAATCTAGAGGAGAAGAAGGAGATGTGGGTGGTGAAATGGGAAAACACACTGGTATGCCACCTGATCCACTGCCGTTCATTCTGTCTGCTAACCTATTCCAGTCTCATGCTCTGGGCTGTCTATGAGATGCCTGCAGGCACAGCATCGAGGCCATCCTAGATACTGGGATTGCTGGGAAGATCAAACAGTTAAACAAAGTTACAAACCAATGGAAGGCCAAAGCAGCAGACCGAAAACAGCATTTTGAAGAGGCACAGTGTGTTAGCAGCTGGATTCCCTCAGCTGGAGCTCACTGTCAGAAACTATGAATTAGGAGAAGCTGCTAGCTACCTGGAGCTCACTGTCAGAAACTGAGAGAGCAAAGACAGTGAGCTCCGACTACATCCAAAATGCTAGACAACAATGGTAAATAGTGCGCTACCATGTGACTGACTGTATGACTAAGTAAAATGGCCCAAAAAGAGCAGAGTGCGAATCACAATCAACACAGTGGGCAAATGTAGAGGCCAAGTGTGCCATAGCGGCTGGTGAAGCAGACACAGACAGGCCCAACCACCAAGGCTGGAATGAGTATGGTAGCGGCTGCAAATACCCTGCCTGAGCTTGGAGAGATTCCAGGGAGACGGGCCAAGGTGCATAGTCAAGTTGTGTGAGTGATTCATAGTAACATATCATGTTAGCAACAGCAGGTGATTCTGGACAATGATGAAGAAGAAGAACATGAGGGCTAACAAGCGTGGCCTGCAAAGAAGGTAGCTGCTTGCCTACTGTCTGTCATTCATGATGAACCATGTGGCCCATGCACACAGGCAAAGACCGAGTGCTGTGGAATGGAGGGGCACATCTGCAAATGGTGCCAGGATCTGAAATCCCACTATGACAAGTCCAGCGACTGGGGTGGCAATGCGATCAAAATGAAGGCAATGGATAAAAAGAGGGAGGCAAAAGACAGAAAGGGGAAAGGAAAAGCCCCAGGTGCATAATAATTCCTGTTTTGATTAATGAACTAACTGCCTGTCAGAGTGACCAAGCTGTGTGCATTGGACCTGGGCACCAGCACCCATGGTCAAATTGTCAGACAGCAAGAGCAGGAAGGCCAAAGAGGATGAGGCCGACTGGTTCAAAGAGGGGCCAGAGTTCAACCTCTGGTTCCAGCAAGCCTACCCTGCGATGGTCGATACCATAACTCAAGAGGATAGGATCTGAGCTGCTGTGCATGGCAGTCTGGGTCAAGGAGGCCTTGGTGGCTTTTGATGATGTAAAGGCAGAGGTGGTGACAGTGAAGGCGGCTTTCAGACTCCTGTTACGATTTTCCTCTTATCTTCATTTGTTCCTTGCTTAGTCACTTGGACTTACTCTCCTCATCTGATTCTCTCATATCAGACTTGTCATCCCTTGATTACTCACCGAGTTATTTCTCCCATTCATCATCTTATTCATATGCTTACTGATCTCTATATGTTCCTGTCTATCCCTGTTGTTCATTTGTCTACCACTTAGCCCTATATAAACCCACCTCATAGGTACCCTGTTCTTCAGCTTAGACCTACTCAGCAATCCACATTGTTTTTCTTCCTCTGCATGTCTTTGCTCAACACTTGACCAAGCACTCTTCTCCTTACCTCAACCCCCTTGTCAGTATCTTACTGCACAAGGTTCTTGCCTAAGGCCCTACCAACTAGTTGTTGGTTGACCCTTGACCCTGCTAGTTGCAGGCTATGTCTCTTGTCCTTGTCTTACTGTAGCTGTTTAGCTGACAGTCTTCTCCATCCTCAATCCTTAAGCCAAGTCTGTGTTTGACCCTTTGAGATCAAGTGTAACAACTCCTCTAGATAGTTTGTCTTGTAGATAGTCTTTGTTTTTGTTTTTGTTTTCATCAAATTGATCTGTGTCCATGTCCATATCTGTGTCCAGTTGCGTCTGAGTCTGAATCAATACCACCCCTGGGTGATAAGAATGAAAGGGGAGTTCAAGATAAGAGAAGTGATAGAAGATAAGATAAGAAAAACAAAAGAGCAAATATGGATAAGATAAGATTAGTATGGGCTACCACCCAACTTGTTTTCATCAACCTCTTTTGCTTTTACTCCTGCACGAGTTGACCTGGATACTGGATATGACTAGATTCTCCAGTCTCTATGTGCATTAGAAAACGAATGTCTAAATATAACAGATGAGAGACCAAGAGAAATGGATATGGATACAGATATGTTTTCTGTTTTCTGTTTCTCATATGTTTTCTGTTTTTGTTTTTGTTTGGTAAGTGACAAGCAGAAGAGAGAGGGGAAATGATATCTATCATATGAGCATCTGTTTTCATTCTTTTCAGTGACAGATTTTGGAGAGATGAGATCACCAGATGAAACCCAGGGTAAAACATATATGCAACAATGACAATAAGAGAAAATAGAAATAAAAACAAGTCTGTGTCTGACTAATCTCCTTTGTTGTCACTATCCGGTTCCCAATCTTCTTTGGCCAGGTAATTGTCAAGTTCATTGTCATCAAGTCCAGTCAAATCTGTTACCAGGACCGTTATTCTGCTATGAGGGTGGTAAGGCAGCAGCCAGAAGGCCACATACCAGTGAAGGACCACCATCAGACCCAAATACCTTGGCTTCATCTTTTGGTTCAACTCCTTTTCAATGCAGGTATTCCGGGCCAGGACAAGGTTGCCCAGATTAAACTTTTGCTCCGAGATCCAGTTCTTGAACTGCACCTCAAATTGTTTGATGGATGCATACCAGGCAGAAATGACATGCTAGCAAATCTTGTCTATATCCTCCTGATGCTTCTGCAACTGGCACGCTTACCAAGCAATCAGTGTGGACATGGGGATAAGATCAGCATCTGATGCAGGTAGAAGAAACATTGCCTCGACTATATCAAATGGAAAGAGAGGCTTGACACCATGTACCATAAAATAAGGTGAGAGCCCTGTTGACTTCATGATGGTGACGCACTCCACCTAAAATACTGAGTGGGCAGTAGCTGGCCAACACACCTCCCCTCCCTGGGAACTTTTAATAATGGTCTTCCAGACATCATAATGACACTGTTCAACCACCCCATTCACCTGGAAGTTATATGGGGAGATCTGGATGTGGTTGATTCCATACCGGCCAGATAGGAATTTGACTGCCTATATGAACATGGGTCCATTGTCAGTAATGGGTTTAGATACTGCACCCCAGCAATAAAGAATGTCTTCGAAGATAAATAATGCAACGGCAGATGTGTTCTCAGATTGAAGCATGCACCACTCTGGATATGCTATGAGGGCACACTGGGCCTGGATGCTGAACCAGTAGCCACTGGACTGGGGCATGACCATTGTGTTGATATGGACTTTATGAAACAAGCCACTGACAATGGGAATGGTGGGTGGAATGTGAAGTTTTTGCATTTGCTGGAGCTGGCACTCATGACAGGTACGAATGTACACCCCTGGAACTAGTTAACGGAGAAAAAGAGTATGAAGTGGAGAAAATCATACATCATTGTGGAGCTCCATCCCAACAGAGCTACCTTGTCTGGTGGAAAGGCTACTACTCCACTGAGGAAGACTTGTGGGTTCCAGAGCTTGAAATGTCAAATGCCAAGAGGATCCTTGACACTTATAAGCAGCTCCATCCCAAGGTTTTCTCCTCATCTCCTTTGCACTCAATTAACACTATGACCATCGGCCCTACCAACAGCCCCAATGTCTCCTCCCCCCTCCTCCCCTCTGGACTTGTCATTCAAACTCCTTCATCTCCTCCACATGGAGCATCAACTATGGGACCTCTTCCATCCAGTTTGACACCTTCGAAGGGCATTGAAGATTGTCCTGATCTTGTTTGTCCAGTTGACCCTACATCTGTTACTCTCCCTGCCAGCACCATCTCCTCACCCTCCTCCCTGACCCAATCCTTGCTGGCCACCTCCACCTCCGGGTCCCTTTTCCTCACCCTGGAGAACATCATTGAGTTAACTACTCTGCCTGTTCCACCCACTGAGACTATCCCCAGATGTCCCGACACCCCTTGACCTGAGCCTGAAGGCTCCAACTACCAGGAACCATTCCCTGCAGTAGAGGACTGGCAAGTGTCCTTTCAGTGGATGCTCCCTGATGGGACCATTGCCACCTAAGGACCCTTGTTACATCATTCCATTGGAGAAATCTACCCACCAGAAATACCTTTTCACACTTGGCAATTAAGGGATGGGTCCCCTGACAGCCAATATACCGCCCTCCTCCTCACTTACCTCACCAACCCCTGGTTAATGATTCCCATTGAGACTGACTTTGAACATGAATCACTGCTGTCCATGCTCAGTGCAGCCTTTCTACAAACTGCACACCTGGACTATGTAATAGACCAGGTACAAGAACATGGTGACCTAACCATTGCTGCATGTCATCTGTGAGCCATCCATGCCCAACTCCACAATATCCTCATTACTCTTGGATACCAACTCAACCTTGGGGAGTATCTCACCAATTTGGACAGGTATCTTGCAGAAGTGGCTGTGCCAGGACTGCTTGGAGCTGGAGTGGAACCTTTGGCTCGGGTTTACATCAATTATGTCCCCAGGAATTCCCCAGCTGACCACAACACTTCTAACAGGTCTCTATCCACGTTTTCCTTTCCGCTCGCCCCTGACGAGATTGCTGCAATTGATGTGCTTTCCAACCTCTATTGGGTGGCTAACCCTTGGCCCCTCCCAGCCAACCACCCACTTTATTTGCAAGCCTGTTTCCACTGCTAACAACTGGGCCACTGCCATGCCAACTGCGAATATTACCAGTGTCCTATTTGCTTCAAATGGGCACCAGGCCATGCCCAGTACCAGTGTCATGGTCATAACCCCCATGCTCCCCAACCACACACCCCTCTCCATGTTGATCTTGTTAACAGCTGGATTCCCTCAGCTGGAGCTCACTGTCAGAAACTGTGAATTAAGAGAAGCTGCTAGCTACACATACCTGGAGCTCACTGTCAGAAACTGAGAGAGCGAAGACACTGAGCTCCGACTACATCCAAAATGCTAGACAATAATGGTAAATAGTGTGCCACAATGTGACTGACTGTATGACTAAGTAAAATGGCCCAAAAAGGGCAGAGTGTGAATCACAATCAACAGATCTAACCACAGTTCATTCCCCCTGTTGATTTTCACAAACTTCATTCTCTTCCTCTGGATTCCAGCAGTCAGGTCCTCCACTCACTCCTCCCTTTCCTACCTGTCCCCACCCCTGCCATGGGCCATTTCATACATGCAACTGTTGGTCCTCTGGGAATCCCCTCCCTGTCCCTTTCCATTGTCCAGACTCTCCCATTGACAACACTGATGATCCAACTGACTCGGTTGGATACAGTAATAACACAGGTTCTCTGGGAGCGAAATATCATGAGTTTTAGTGGTTGACAGTGTCACCACATGCTAAACTGGGAGTAATGTTACGATCTACTTATGTTTTTCTCTTTTCTTGTCTCAGCTCCTGACCCCCTATGCCTTATCCTTTGCCCTTGACCCTACTTAGTCATATGGACTTAGTCTCCTCATCCAAATCTCTCATATTGGGCTTGTAGCTCCACTCTTACTCATGGCTCTCTTTCTGCTATTCACTGCTTTACTCAGCTACTTCCTCAGCATTGTGTATTTTCTGTTTTCCCTTGTCTTATTATGTTTACCCTACCATAGGTATATAAACCCGTCTCATCGGTACTGCTGTCCTCAGCTTTTACCTACTTGGCAAATACGCCTTGTTTCCTTCTCCTCGTATCTTCACTCTATACTTAAGTGAGGACCCTTATCCTGTTGGGCAGAGCCTTTATCCACTCACCAACCATCTGTTAGGCAAACCCTTGACCCTGCTTGGTGCAGGCTATGTCCCTCGTCCTTATCTCACTATAGCCATTAGCTGACAGCTCCCCTTTGTCCTCATCCCTTAGCCAAGTCCATGTTTGACCCTCCGGGATCAAGTATAACAATATACTGGTTATTGCACTAGGTGTGTTGTTGAAGGGGAATTCCACTAGCAGCAGGAGGTCAGACCAGTTATCCTGTTAGTAGCTGCAATAGGTGTGGAGGTACTGCTCCAATGTCTGGTTAGTCCACTCAGTCTGGCCATCACCTTTAGGATGATAACTGGAAGTAAAATGGAGGGTGATACCAAGGGCCTTACCAAGAGCTCAGAAGAAGTGGGATACAAATTCTGAACTTCTGTTGGAGGTGACATGGTTGAGTACTCCATGTTTGGAGAAGACATGGTGCACAAAGACCTGAGCTAGCTGCAGGGCAGAGATTGTGTTGTAGGTTAGTATAAATACTGCTTGTTTGGAGAGTTGGTCTATGATCACTAGGATAGCAGTGTAGCCAGAGGATGGAGGGAGATGTTTAATGAAGTCCATTGAGATCAAGTCCCAAGGGCAAGCAGGGATAGGGAGTTGCTTGAGCAGCCCATAGGGGCAGTGTCACAAAGTCTTCACTCAGGCACAGATGGTACAGGAGTGAACATAGTCCTTGATAAATGTTCTTACACCAGGCCAGATATATTCTCTGTGAACCAGCTCCAGGGTGCAGTTGATGCCAAAGTGACCAGATAGGGGGTGGTCATACTTCAGGTGGAGGATGCAGAGAGGGAGATCTAGGGCATCCAGGATGTAAATCCTACCATCAAGATGGAGGAGTCTGTCAGAGTCCATAGACCAATGGGGATCTAGTGTTGCTGCAGCTCAGCTTTTGCATTTTTCAGCTTTTTTAGCCAAATTACTTCTAGTATGTTCATTTTCACTCTAATTGACATGCACCCAATGAATGAAATGTAGCTTAATGTAGTCTTCACAATATTACTTACTTAACCTAACTAGGTTTATCTGACCACTTCTGAGATATCAGCAGATTAGCTTAAATAAAATATCCCAGGAATGGTTGGATCAATTGTCATTATTCTTTTTTTACTGACAGCCAGACCTAAAAACTGCATTGTGAGACCATATACATACATATATTTTAATCAAGCAGATAGCAAAATAAAAAAGTGCCAGCTTGAAACTACAGCAACACTATAGGAATCAGAGGCTTAGAGAGATGGCATTAAGCCACAGGGTTGGATGATAGGGAGGAATGGATATCAAAGTGTATTTGTGCTACATTGACAGTGATGGAGGCATGGAGTGCAGGATCCAGGAGATAGGTTGCTCATAGGGACGATACAAGCTATTCCTGGGTGAAGATGGGGCAGAAATTGTGAAGATTGATGTGAGCATAGTCACTATCCCCCTTTTTGGGGTAGATGTGTTAGTAGCTGGATTCCCTCAGCTGGAGCTCACTGTCAGAAACTATGAATTAAGAGAAGCTGCTAGCTACACATACCTGGAGCTCACTGTCAGAAACTGAGAGAGCGAAGACAGTGAGCTCCGACTACATCCAAAATGCTTGACAACAATGGTAAATAGTGTGCCACAATGTGACAGACTGTATGACTAAGCAAAATGGCCCGAAAAGGGCAGAGTGCGAATCACAATTAACAAGATGTCCCAGCATTTAGTCAAAGCAAATGGCGAGATTGAACTGACAAAGATACTCTGACCAGTGGGCTTGCCACTGACTGGGTCAGGAGCTTAGAGGAAGTGAAATACTCTAAATTTTTATAATCAGTGACCACATCAATTGGGAGAGCAGAACCCTCAAGATAGTGGTGTCAGTGGGTGAAGGCCTTGAAGATGGCCAGTAGCTCCTTGTTTTATCTATCTTGAGGGCATTGGAGGTGGAGTGACATTCATTGATGAATTTGTTAATTGTGATTCGCACTCTGCCCTTTTCGGGCCATTTTACTTAGTCATACAGTCAGTCACATTGTGGCACACTATTTACCATTGTTGTATAGCATTTTGGATGTAGTTGGAGCTCACTGTCTTTGCTCTCTCAGTTTCTAACAGTGAGCTCCAGGTATGTGTAGCTAGTAGCTTCTCTTAATTCATAGTTTCTGACAGTGAGCTCCAGCTGAGTGAATCCAGCTGTTATCAGAATTTCCAGGGAGTGTCTTTATGCATTAGGCAAGTGAGCAGAATGACAATGTCAGAATAGTTATAAATGAAATGGCAGTAGAAGTTTGTGATTCCAAGGAAGGACTGGATGTCCTTTACCTTGCAGGGTTCTGGCCAGTCAGAATAGGCAGAATCCAAGATATTTGACAGAGTTAGCATGGAACTCACACTTCTCCAGCTTGGCATACAAGCCATGCTTGCAGAGGCATTGGAGGACTTTGCAGACATGCTTCCAATGGGACTCTGCATTGGAGGAGTAGATCAGGATGTCATCAAGATAGATAATGATGCAGACATTGAGAAGGTCACTAAAGATACTATTTATGAACCTCTGGAACACCACAGGGGAATTGGTGAGTCCAAAGGGCATAATGCACCACTTGAAGGAACTGTAGTAAGTGTGAAAGGTAGTCTTTCACTTGTTGCCTCTGATAACATGGATCAAGTGATACATGTAATGGAGATCAAGCTTTGTGTAGATGCATGTCTTGGACAGAGCATCTAAGAGATCAGAAATAAGGGAAAGCAGGTAGTGATCCTTCTTGGTGAGCTTGTTAAGGCTGCAAAAGTTGATGCAGAGACAGAGTGAGCCATCCTTCTTGCAGATAAAGAGAACCAGAGCTCCATGGGTGGAGCTAGACTGTCAGATGAAACTGTAGCTGAGGTGCTTATCAAGGAACTGATGGAGCAACTCAAGCTTGGTTGGGGAGAGAGAGTAGATGGCACCTAGAGGAGGAGAAGCTTCTTCCTCTAGATCGATCTTGAGGTTGAACTCCCAGTGTGGAGGGAGTTTGGTCACCTTGGACTTGTTAAAGATGTCAGCAAAATCATGGTAGTCTGAAAGAACACTGGAGAGATCTGGCAGAGGTGACAGAGACACAGGGGTAGCTGCACAGAGCATCATATGGTTCTTAGAATGGAGATACATTATAAATTGGGAACTGCCTTCAAACTTGCATGCATGAATGTAGGCCACAACATTGATGAAGGAGATGTGGGGAGCAGGTGCATCAGAAAAAGATGGAGACAGGCAGTGGCAGAATCTTAGGAAAAGATATGTGGGGTATTGGCACTCATAGTGGACCTGTTTGGAAGCTGATATGGCCCAGTACCCAGTCAATCAGTGGATTGTGGTGGGTGAGCCCAATATGTCTGAGAACTAGGGTGCAAGAGGAGTCCAATAGAGTGATATAAAACATCTCAGAGGTGACATCACCAGATGGAAAGCAAAGAGAGAGGTCAATAGCATGGATAATCATTGCATTGGATGTATGTGGAGATGGCAGAGTTGAAGTGAAGGAATGGAGTAGGTTTCAAGAGAGTGTTTATTCACAAAGGCAGAGTCTATAAAACAATGGGTGGAACCGGAGTCCACTCCATGGGGGTACAGCCAGAGTCAACATGGTTTCCAAGTTGTGCAGGACATGATAAGTGAAAAGGGATCAACAGCTTGAGTTTGAATATACTGTCAGGGTCAGCTCCACTCTGCTGCTAACTCCAATCAGAGAGTGCATGAAAGGGGGACTGGGTGGAGTTCAGAGGGGTGAGGACTTTGGCTTCAGCAACTCAGGTGGAGCACTGCACCCTGGCAATCCTAGGTCCTCATATTTCAGAGGTTAGGCAGGAGATGGAATCTGTCAGATGGAAGGGAGGACAGAGAAGAGGAGGGTCACAGTGAAGAGAAGAAAACAAGAGACTTCAATATTTGAACTGAGGAGTAAGTCCTCAGTAAGTCGGACTTATATATAGAAGTTTGGAGATGGTACTGTATATATAAGTGACATAGCATCAGAGGTGGAACAAAGAGGTAGAGCATCAAGTGAAGAATGGAGACTAAGTGAGAAGTATTGTAAGCAAGAAATGGAGAGACAGAGTAATGTAACCGGTGACCAGCCAAGTAGTAACCAGTACTGCAATTGGAGTGAAGTCAGAGCTATAGTACAGAGTGTCAGAAGAAGAGAAGGAAATCATTTAAGTATGAAGCAGAACAGGCAGAACAGCCTGTGAAGTGAGTGAAGTTGTCATGGTCATAACACATTATGTTATTTATCCAAAGATGACTAATAACATTATGCTCAAATAAGTGTCCTAATAACATGTTATTTTGAAATTATTATATCTCAGTGCAATGGCAACAAAATCATATGACTAAGGGCTTATCTTGAGAGTCAGAGTTAGGGCTATTTATGACTCTGCAAAGGTCAGAGCTGATACATTTTGGTTTGCTTGCAAATGTCAAGTCTTTCTAAAATAACCTAACATTAGGACACTTATGTATTTGAGCCACTGTATCTGGTGATAACAGCTGGATTCACTCAGCTGGAGCTCACTGTCAGAAACTGAGAGAGCGAAGACAGTGAGCTCTGACTACATCCAAAATGCTAGACAACAATGGTAAATAGTGTGCCACAATGTGACTGACTGTATGACTAAGTAAAATGGCCTGAAAAGGG
The DNA here is from genome assembly GCA_038090235.1 of Pulveroboletus ravenelii. NCBI lineage: Eukaryota > Fungi > Basidiomycota > Agaricomycetes > Boletales > Boletaceae > Pulveroboletus > Pulveroboletus ravenelii. Next base: position 14,250 of record JBBPMH010000736.1, read on the forward strand.
CAGAGTGCGAATCACAATTAACATCTGGCACAATGAGTGCATATATATTGGCATGAGAAAATTTATTCATAAACAGCTAGAAAGAAACATGAATAAATTAGCAACAATACAAATCAAATAGAGGATATGCACAACCAGATCACTGATAATAGCAAATTCATTTTATATTTGATCCAATGTAGTATTCTGCATTGAACTGCTGGCAACAGTTTAGAGTATTAGGGTCTGAATTAAGCACACTGTGTATTGCAGTACAGCTGCAATAAAAACCCAAGTCATTAGTGGCACTTTTGAAACTTTCAGACTAGTAGTAGAGTAAACTTACTATGGACATCAGCCACAAACAATGCAAGCTAGTAGCACCCACCCCTCATAATCAGCTATATATGGGCCAAGTGTTGATTGTGATTCACACTCTGCCCTTTTTGGGCCATTTTACTTAGTCATACAGTCAGTCACATGGTGGTGCACTATTTACCATTGTTGTGTAGCATTTTGGATGTAGTTGGAGCTCACTGTCTTCGCTCTCTCAGTTTCTGACAGTGAGCTCCAGGTATGTGTAGCTAGCAGCTTCTCTTAATTCACAGTTTCTGACAGTGAGCTCCAGCTGAGGGAATCCAGCTGTTAACACCAAGTCCATATATTGTCTTTCAGAAATGACCATCACTATATCAAACAATCTTAGGTGTTGTCATTGCAGATTTCAGACTGTGAAAATTTGTGAATAGTGAGTTGTGAAACAGTCGCCAGCAGAACATTTGGAATTCCTGGCCCAAGAAATGTTCTTTTGTATATAGCTAAATAAATATAGTCAGTATGATATTCATGTACAGATGGGTTCAGCACTGAAAACTTACTTTTTGAAATGGTGAAAAGTCTAATAATAATAACAGCATCTTGATGTCTCTGACAAACAGTATTATGAATGGTGCCAATTGACATGTAAAGGGGATAATACTCATTGTTGCTAGTTGTAACAGACACAGTTATCTTATCACTTTCTAAAACCACTGTGTCATATCCCATGCAACTCTGTTCTCTGGATTCAACTTTAGTCCCACTTCTCTTAAACTCTGGTGTGTTCTCAATGAGCTCACACTCTTGACTCCCTGGACTTATACTTAGATAATTTTTTCTTACTGTACTTATGTTCTCCATTCTTTTTACTGTGTACACTACCAGTTTTGCTCATAGCCACCCTCTGATCCTGTGCTCTGCTTAGAAGCACAGCTCCAGCCCCATTAGTTACTATTGACACTGCTGAAGCAAACAGTGTTTGTCTTTTGTATATACATAATACTCTATACCTCTGTTGTAGATATCTCAGTTTGAATATCAACATAGATTTTCTAACCGTCTTTTCAGTCTGTACCTGTCTCCTCCTGCAATTCTGGTGGCCTTTCCTCATTGATGACATCAAATGGTACATCCATACCTGTCACAAGTGTCAAATCCAGCAAACTCAAAAGCTTCACATCCCGCCAACTGTACCTGTCGTTGGTGGCCTTTTCCATAAGGTCCACATTGATACTATGGTCATGCCCCAGTCCAGTGGCTATCACTTCATCATTCAGGCCCAGTGCGCTCTCACAGTGTATCCAGAGTGGTGGATGCTTGGATCTGAGAATGCATCCACCATTGGGTCTTTTATTTTCGAAGACATCATCTGTTGTTGGAATGTGGTATCAGAGCTCGTTACTGACAACAGTGCAGCTTTTATACAGGCAGTTAAGTTTTTATCCAGCCAGTATGGCATTAACCATATCTGGATCTCCCCATACAACTCTCAGGCTAACAGTATGGTCAAACAGCATCATTATGATGTCCAGGAGGCCATTATTAAAAGTTCCCTGGGAGGGGAGATGCATTGGCCAGCCACCACCCACTTGGTGTTTTGGGCAGAGCAGGTCATGATCATGAAGTTGACTAGTCTCTTACTGTATTTCATGGTACATGGCATCGAGCCATTGTTTCCCTTTGATATCACAGAGGCAACATTTCTCCTTCCTGCGCTAGATGCTAACCTTGTCCCAATGTCTACCCTGATCGCTTGGCAAGCCTGCCAGCTTTAAAAGTGTCAGGAAAACATAGATAAAATTTGTGAGCATGTCATTGCCTCCCAGTATATGTCTGTCAAGCAATTCGAGGCCCAGTTCAAGAACTGGATCCAGAAATAGAATTTCAATCTGGGTGACCTCATCCTGGTCTGGAATACCTGTGTCAAAAAAGAGTTAAAGCAGAAGATGAAGCCATAATACCTCAGTCCAATGGTGGTCCTTTACCAGACTGCTAGAGGGTTGTACCTGTTGGCTGAGTTGGATGGATCCATGTCAAAATTCAGATATGTGGCCTTTCAGCTGCTACCTTATCATCCTTGCAGCAAGATATCAGTTCCAGTCATGGATTTAACCAGACTTGACAACAATGAGCTTGATAAATACCTGGCTGAAGAAGATTTGGAGCTGGACAGCAATGTTGAGGAAGATTAGTCGGACTCATTTTTCATTTTCTTTCATTGTCATCACTGTGTATATATTTTACCCCAGTGTGAGGATCCGCTCCACTGCTAACTCCAACAGGAGAGCATGCGAAGGGGGTACTGGGCAGAGGTCAGAGGGGTGAGGACTTTGGCTTCAGTGACTTGGGGTGGAGTGCTGCACCCTGGCAATCCCAGGTCCTCATATTTCAGAGATTGGGCAGAGGAGGGTCAAAGAGACAGAGACGGAATCTGTCAGATGGGAGGGAGGACAGAGAAGAGGAGAACTGCGGCAAAGGAGCAAGGACCAAAAGACTTCAATATTCGAACTGAGGAGTAAGTCCTCAGCAAGTCGGACTTATATACATGATATCAGAGGTGGTATGGTATGTATGAGAACATAGCATTGGAGTGGCTCAGAAAGGCAGAGTAGACTAAGTGAGGAATGGAGCTAAGCAAGAATGTGGCATACATGGAGAATGCAGAGATGGAGAATGGAACCAGTTACCGGTCTAGGAATAACCAGCACCACAGTCAGAGCAGAGTCAGAGCTCTAGTACAGAGTGTTAGAATGACAAGAGAAAAGTATCTACAGTGGCTCAAATAAGTGTCCCAATGTTGAACCATTTTGGAAAGACTTGATATTTGCAAGAGAACCAAAATATATCAGCTCTAACCCTTTCAGGGTCATCAATAGCCCTAACTCTGACCCCAAAG
>JBBPMH010000737.1:0-17403 GCA_038090235.1 Pulveroboletus ravenelii
TTGACGACGTCTGGCTGTGCGGAGGCTGCTTCACCGTGGCGTTTCATTTGCTTTAGGCCAATCCGTAACTTGTACCGACTCAGCCACCCCTCGCTCAGTGTAAGCTGCTCGTCAGTTGGCACGCCAGCAAGACTAGCAAAAGTCTTCCATTTCTGGTGAAGCACTTCGCCAGTGAGCAAAAGACCGTCTACCATCGCTTTCGAGACCCAAAGGTCTAGCATTTCGGTAATTTCTGGATGCAGCGTCTGATGGACTCGTTTAGCTGAGCAAGATAAACTCCCGCTGGCCTCATACTTTGCTCGCCACACAGCTTCTTGTTTTGCCCATGCGGAAATTCGCAGCTGCTTGAGTTGAAGAGATGGATATTTTCTGTTGAAATATGCAGCTGTTTTTGTCTGGTTTTTACCATTCTTATGATACCAGTCCAAAATTTTGATGTGTTGTTCAAGGGTTGCATTCTCCTTTTTCAGGGGTACTTTGAGTTGTTTGGACGTCGTCTTATTGTTTGCCGTGTCGGATGTCTGTCCAGGACCTATAACAGACATAAATTAAGTCACTTAGAATCTGCAGAAGATTTGAAGTTGAGCATTACGTTGGCGCTTCTTTGAAAGAGTAACTGTGCTCTCTGCTAGCCCTGTTAATTTTTGCACAATGGCCTGATCACATGGACCTAGACTTTTGAGAGCTTCGTCATAGTTAGAAGCTTTCTCCAGCTCATCAACCAGACGTTCCTTATTTACTAAATTCCCAGCACCATAATCAAGCCATTCTTCATCAGCATTAGAGATGGGCTGATTGGCTTTTAATGTAGCTTCCAGTGCGGCTTTTCGGTCCTGTGTCTGATTCTGAAGCTTCTTCAAGCCTTTTTTTAGAAGCAGAATGACAGTGTGAGGTTCCATGGTGAATAGTTGGGTTGAAGTTGCCATGTTGGGATATAAAATTACAATAGTTATATTATTCTGGCATTTCCTGATATGGTGACATATGGGTTATCACTATCCAAAAGGCCATGGGGTATGGGGTATGGGATATACTCAGAATTTACTGCAAACCAACTTGGGGGATAGGAAAATGTATGGGTTATTAAGAAGTATGGGTTACAGGGGGTATGGGTTATAAGGGAGTCAACTGTACATGCTTCATTGAATGTTCTTCAGGGTCATGATATTCGTTGTTTGACAGTATCCATAGTTTTTTGTCAACATGACCATGCAGTCTCCGCTTTGGGTTGCAAGACAGAAACCGGAACTCGGCTTGCGAGTCTACGATGCTCAGCGGTCCTGGCCGGCCAACCCAGTCCCCTGATTGATTCGGATACGGAATCACGTTAGTGCACGTAGCACTTCACATGTTGAGCCTCGCAAAAGTCTAGGTCATTGATTGCCCACAGTTGAGTATGCTGTACCTGCAGCTCTGGTTCCTTAGTACGAAACCACGTCAGGTATAGCCAACAGCCCTGGTCTGCAGAAAGAGAAGCCAACCAGTGGGCGCTATCATGCCCACATTCCCTCCTCATCAATATCCTTGTACCCATATGCCCCCCACACGACCGCAGCATCCAGATCTTCCGTCCCATCATCCCTTGTACCGACGACGCCATCTACCTCGTATGCCGATTTCGTCTGTTTTCAAGGAACCGTAAAACTTGTCAAAAGGATGGGAATAATACTACGACGGGCTCACCAAGCCAAGAGAGACTTTGATCATTGGCGGAGTGGGCACGTACTCCTCCAACTTTGCGACTCCTTCCAGGACACCTTCTGCACCTGGAGTGAACGTGAATCCTCGTAAAGTGTTACAAACACCCGTGTTACCTTTAATGAGCTTGATCACATTTCGCGCTGCAACTTCCCCTTGGTAATATGCCGTATGACCGGCCTTACAAGCCCCAAATGCATCGACTGCATCGCCGATAGCGAAGAGGTGGGGATAAACAAAAGTATTGTGGCACGCATCGGCTTCGGAGTCCACGACTTTGTTATGAGTGGAGGTAGTGGGCAGCATCGGTTCCGCATCTAATTCTATGAGCGTCTCGACAGGTGAAGGTGGGAGAGTGCCACATAGCGTAGGCGAGGCTGCAGCAGTTGAACAGATGAATTCATCGAAATTGCTTTCGTCAGAAGCAGTATCCATTTCCTTGAGCGACGTAATTTGCATGGTGCGTGACACTCGAACCATCCCGTCTTCGAGGTTAACGGCGCGATGATCCATGGTTTGGAGGAGGGATGTGTTAGGTTTCTGACCCGTGCAGAGAAGCTTTGTGTCGTACACCACGTTTGGTTATAGAGTGGGGCAGATAAAATACAAAAGACCAATAAACTAGTTCAACAAAAAATTTGGCACACACGTGTCTCAAGATACGTACCACTAGGTCTGCCTCAATTTCACGACCTTGGACAGTTTTGACCAATATTGTCTCATGGTTTCCAAACGTATTCGCCCCGTCGCGACTGAGCGACGACATATCCACTCGCTCGCCAAGGATGACACGCACACCGATTTCTTGTAGACCATGGAGTACTACAGATAAAAGGACGTGGATTGAGGGAAATGGACATACAGCAAGTGCACGCACCTTCATCCCCAAGAGCCTCATCAAATCTAGGAAGTAACCTCGGCCGCGAATGCAGCAAGGTTACGGACTTGTGCGGGTAAACCGCCGCGATGTCTGATGCAAATTCTGTTCGTGACGCGTTATTTCAGAGGAAAGGGAATCGTTGAGGAAAGTTCATCGAGAAAAGGATATGAAACTAGTGAGGCCGTCAACTGAAAGCACAGGAAATGGCTCACGGATCCCGAGTGCGCCACCGCCGACAACTAGCACTTGTCGTGCTGCGCCGATTCTTCGCTGACGAGAGCGGAGTCGAGATATGCTTTCTTGTTTCATGCCCATGTATGGATGCTTGTGATTCATGCACTGTAGAGCACTCTCTAAACCAGAACGCGTGCGCTCTTCCGCTTCGGAAGAGTAATCAGTGTCATGTGATCCCCAAAGCTCAATGGACGAGGGGGGGTGCGAGCCAAGTGCATAGATTGCGTAGTCGAAATGCAATATTCGATCCTCCGCAGGTTCCACGGGGGAAGATATTGGAAACGTTGGCGAGGAAGAGACCGGTTTAGTGTGGGACGTGTACGTGATGTAGTGCGGATGAAGCGCCGTGATAGTGCCGTGCACGCGTTCGTGTGGGCGCAACAAGGTTGGGTTGGACGGATTATTAAAAATATTATCATATGGAATAACTGGTGGAGGGTTTCAGCATCAGCGGGCGGGACTCCAACCAGGACCGTACAAGCTTTATGCTCATGGCCAGGGAGGACAGTATATCGAGGCAAGTTATATGTATGATTGAAATGTCTGGTTCGCCAAAGACATGGTATTAGAAATGTCACCGCGAGAAAAACAAATACGCTCACGAGTTCCTATCCACCAAAACGACTCTCCATCCGCTCGGGAGACCAGAAGCGAGAACTTGTGCTGCCCTATTACCTATGACCACAAACAAGTAGTTCAATGATGACGAAGAGGGGTGTATGAGTGTAAGGGTAGAGGGGAACCAAGTTTAGACGGCTGAAGGTACCCAACATCAGGAGGGCTACGGGCGTGGAAACTCACCGCCATAGGAGCCCCCAAGGACAGCAACAGTCTTCAACTCGGGTTCGTCGACTGACATGATAAGAGAAAGAGGGGAAGGAGGACCAGGGTAGGCTGGACCGAGACGGGACAAACTGAAAATGTGGAAATGACTCGAGAACTAACAATCTGATAACAAGAGTAGCGTGGGAACATTCGGGCTTGTGTTGCCGAAGAAAAAAGATTGCAAAGGGGAATCGGACTCGGTATGCAGCCTGCCGGTCCGCGCCAAGTTAAGGCTTACAGTAGGAGAGCCTACGGATCACGGAACCCCGACTAGATCCGAACGGCACCCGTAGCGGGTGCGTACGGGAGAGGGGAGGATGATATTTAAGTAAATCGGGTAGTGACGTCCCGCCAAGATGTTGAGATTACGAGCGGCGGCGGAACGAATACTCGGTTGTTGCAGACTTCCTGAAGAGGTCACACGAGGAAGAGGGAAGACGCTCTCTCTTTTTTTGTTCATGTCTCGTAGCTTAGGTTTTATATCTACTTGATGACATCGGTTGTCTGTTGCTGGCACTCGCTGGCACTGCACGTTGTCGGGCCGAGCATGGCTTGCCCATATCTGATGTGAAAAGCCGGGTCAGCGGCAGACCATATACTCGTATGAGTGGGTACAGTGGCACAAACGAATGAAAGGGAGTGACTCTGATCAGCAGAAGTGTAATCATCACAAAGGGACAAAGCAATTGTAGAAAGGTAAGAGTGAAGTTGTCAAAGTTACTTTGTACCGTTCGGGATCACAGTGTCCGCACGCTTGCCCACTCCGACGCAAGAAGCAGCACTGTCTGTATTCAAGTCGCCCCTGCAGCACACGCGATGGTACAACCCGTTTCGATTTTTGAGTGTCGACTCGGACGAACTGGAATCATACGCCAACTAACGCTTGCTTCTGCGTGGCTCCATTAGAAGGCGGCCACGAGACAAGGTGCGAAGGACGTCGATCCGGGTCACCGAGAACGAGTGAGGGAGTTCCGCAGGAGATTCTTCCGAGGAGGCTCCTGGAGGTTGGGAGCCATAATTATCCATGGCTCCGGATTCTGGACGGAGGTGCGATAACCCATGCTAGCTCTGCCCTAAATGGGTGGTCTTCGTTAAGCGACCACGTCGAGCTAGATGAACGTCCATGTGCATAAGGGCCCAAGTGCCACGTCAGTGTACAGCAACAATGTGGCTACTTCTTCTGACGTTCGGAATTTATTAATTAATCAAGCCGTGCGACAGAGATCAAGTGTTACATGTTGCTGAGCCACGAACTATCAACCGCACTCCACCCGTCTCACCCCTACTTGGGGAGACAAAATATCAGTACAGTGACCAAGAAAAAAACAGAGGAGCTGTTAATCAGCTCCAAATAGTGTAGTGTGAGGGAATAATAGCGTGTGCAGTAATAACGAATGTGAAAGAAGTCCATGATACATTTTCTTCAAGAAGTCCTTCCAATGTGCTTTAACGCAGCGAAGAAATACATCAGCATGATCGGCTCTCTCTCAAGTTTTTCCTTCGGTTCGTCTCGTTGGGTACCTCAAGGCGAGGTAGGGATGAACACCCATCCAAAAGCTCTCACCTCGTTTCCTTTCTCGCCCAAGAAGAGCTCCGTCTCGTACAGCCAGTTGATGAAACCAGCCACCCAGTCTCGTAGTCCGCGGAGGTATCGCCGTACTTCAGAATCAGCAACAAAATCAGGAACTGAACAAAGTGCTTCTTCGGTCGCGACGAACGCGTCGACACTTTGCTTGACGAGCGCTCCCGCGCTGGACATTGCACACTCCAGGGACACGTTCCGCTCCTTCATGAAGATGGTGACGATATTCGCCTCGTGTTTCGCAGGTATACCCTTTGCAAACGATACGATGTCCTTTGGGAGAGAGGGGACCAAAGCCATCAGCAGCCCTTCGTACTGCGCACTTTGGTCTGGGTCGGATAAGAGGGACACATACCTCGGACCACGCAGCAATATCACAGGCATGATCATGGAGCCTCCCAACCAAGGCATCCAAGAAAAAGGCGTCAGGAAGACGCACATCCCCAGCATACTGCACCATGTCAAGCGCCATCCGGAGTCCAGACGCATCCCGTCTCTGTTCAATATAGGACTCGAGATCCGGGACGATGCCTTGCGCGCAATTCTTGGAGAGCTGATGCCTTGCTTCGAGGTAACACCGTTGAGACTTAATGAACCGCATGTACCATCGAGGGTCTCTGTAGGCCACGCGTGATAGCTGATCCGAGAGGCTGGTTCGGTGTTTTGGCGCGGACAATAGCGTCAGGCACGAAAAAACGATTTCACCGATGGTATCAATGCGACAAAACAGTCAGCTGAATAGATAACACTCACAGCATCAACGATAACGTATCGGCGTCCTCCGAGTGGATCGTATCTTGAGCGACGGGCCGCTCGCGGTGGTGCAACAGTAGACTGAGGAAATCAGTGATGAACCGGAGTTGCGTCGCGTCTGCGGTGGGATGGCAAGCTGCCGCTAACAGCCCCGGCTTTGCGGCACTCCACGCCATGGAGGAAAGCACGACGCCAGATTCTAGCAACCACTTCTCAGAAGTCTGGGAGACCCCTCTACAATGCCTGTTGGTCCGCAGTTCGAAAACACTGCAGAAGGACAAGAGGTCTGGGAGCTGGAGGCTCATCACCATGGTGCGCGGGGCTGGGGGCAATTGAGACGACGGATTTCGCTTGGGAGCTGGCAGGCAGCTGTCAAGTGGGTGTTGGAAAGGAAGAGGGTAGGCGCTCTGCATGCATGGGCTCATGGGGACCTCAGACCTTGGTGTATGTAATAGCATTGGTGTTCCGCATCAGCTCCGAGGAGTCCTCTCGGCTGCTCTTCAGTGCTATCAAGAAACAGGACGAGGCGATGCATCACCTGGTGACCTGGCCGTCGCTGTCGTAACACATGAGATCTAACTGAACAAAGTCTATATATCGATGGGAAGTCGAAGACAAGCACATAAGACTAGGGGATTCCTTCAAGCAGCACAGCTCAAACTATGCTATCTTCTTGAATATCGTTTCTATCTGTCCCCGAACCCTGCCGACCCCTACCCCGACACCAACAACCACGCCTACATCGATAGCGATAAGGGAGATTGCAGCAGACATATACCTCGGGGCGAAGATTTTCCAGACCATGAGGTGCCTCCTCAGCGCAGCTGCACACGTAGCACTCCCCAATAGAAGACCCGTAAAATACAACATGATAGCGAGGCCCGCACGCAGCGAGGAAGCGGTCAGGCCACGCGGCGGAGGTGACGGTGGGAGATTCCAGAGCGCAAGGAGGGGTGAGGCGAGACCCATCAGGAAATGAGGCCCGAGCGTGTTGGCGGCAACTGTCAGCTGGGAAAGGGGAAAGGAAACCGTGGAAGTGAGGATAAAAGCCGTCTTCCATTGCAGTGAGGGTATAGTTGACTGATGACCTGTTCCGTGGAACGCGTGCACCGCCAGTAGCGCAAGAGGGACAACTTCTGAGAACGACAGTTCTCGCTTGAGTGCATTGAGGTCCAAAGACGTAGTTGGTTCACCCGATGCAAACGCATCACTCAGCCCACGGACGTCCCGAATGCTATCGACAACCTCGAGATGGGCCAGTAGGGCCACAGTTGTGAGTCCCAAAACGATCTGTCCTGTAAGCTGCATGCATAGCCAGACAACACTCAGGAAGAGTGTCCAGAACACAAAGTACGGCGACCCAAACGCGTTAGCAAACCCGAGTACGGTCACCTTTGTTTTCTGTTCGTCTTCATTTTGGGATGCCTGACTGTCCGAGGAGTGGCCTTCGGTGATGATCTCAAGACAAACAGGTGATGTCCACCATAGCGAGACACCCCCAAACGCGATTGCTGCAAAACATACTCTAGCCAATACTGTCCGTGTTAGTCGGAGGAATGCATTTATGCCATGACCGAAGGACTCCGTCGAGTAAACCCATTCCAAGACCCAAGACCCAGTTCCAGCAAGTAAAGCGGACATAAGCGCCCAGGGGAAAAATATCCCTGCCAACCCTTTTTCTGATTTTGAGATGCCCAGAATGCGCCGAATCACGAATGGGACAGAGAAGGCGACAGGCGGCGCGATGAGCAAGGCGAGAACAGGAGCAGCGGACGAAATCGGCGAAACATAGAATGTCACAGTGCAATAAGGGTGCTGTTCCTCTCTACAGGCAGTACTAATTGCCATGAGCCTGACGCAGACCGCAAAGAGCGCGGAGAAACCAAGGATGCGGTACCGAAGACGAGGTGTTGGCGCAGCGAATCCGGTTAAGAAAGCAGGGACAAGAGATGTGATGCTGAGGAAAAGCACGACGCGGTCTTCCCACACGGTGAAGGAATTGGAAGCGAAGCATAGTGCATGAAGGACGGGAATGATTGGGAAGGAGGTCAATTGTTGGTGGCGCAATGTAGGACGACACGAAAGCGTGAACGCCAGCGTGGACACGAATGTACCTGCGAAGAGGGAAGTGTGGTGGAGGTGAACACCTTCAAACATATTCTGCAACGGGAAATAAGCTATACTGCCGAATGCTAACCCGGCAGCGCCAGCTTTGAATGCACGAGATAACGCCATTCCAAGACGTTCCTCTGAGCCTTCGATATCATGGCCAAGTAGACGATACGCGGAATATGTCGCGGCAGTGCTGAGGAATATGGTAGTAAGACCAGCGCCAATTAGAGGGAGGCTAAACCGTGCCCAAAGGGTCCGGCACACCAATAGCGAGTAGCGACTAAACTCCCACAGCGCAGAGAGAGGATTTTCGACCGAAGTGGCCTGTGTTACTTCCCAACTCTCTGAAAGTCGCGGCCAAAATCTGTCAAGTTCCCCACCAGATTGACTAGCGTGATAAGTGTCCAGGTATTTCTTGATTTGATTCGCGTTAAGTTCGAGGGCTTCCTGAATTCCCGGGTTGTTCGGTCCACGGTCAAAAACCTCCGGAATAATGGTGCCAAGGTTGTTGTATGGAATGGGGAGGCCGAGAAGGAGCGATATTGTCGGAACGAGGTCAATTTGTTGAATAGATCGATGTGGAACTGTCTCTCCTGGGAATACAATAGTAGGAACGAGGCTTCTCGGAAGCGACGTTGACCCCTGGGATAATGCTGCACCCTTGCTATAGATCCAGACAGCAGACATCGTCTCTAGAATGCTATCACCTCCGTGGTTACCTGCGCGGTCCATGCCATGGTCCCCGAGCAAGATGAACAATGTATCCTCATCTATGGCCGTGACAAGCTGGGCGAGGAAGTTGTTCATTTGTTCCAGCTTTGCCTTCATGATCGGATGCTCAGGACCAACGCGGTGGCCAGCATGGTCAACACCAAGACCGTGACCGATCGCAAGGCCCCATGATTTTGAATGGTTCTTCACCATAGGTAGAAGATTCGACATGACGCCCTCATCCACCGTATGTAGGTCTTCGACGTTAAACGAGTCAAAGGGGAAGGTCATGTTGTGATCAAGAATATCAGGGAAAAGTGTCACCCATGTATCATCGCCTGCAAAAGCAACCTTTCAGGGGTATATAAAGGTAAAAGCACGGGACAGAGCTGCCTAGCTGACCTTTCGACCGGCAGCTACGAACTGGTGCAGTAGTGAATCTTCATTGATTTCTGAGCCGCCAAAGCTCTCCCCAATATCAACGAACGTCGGAAGTGATCCAGTTGTGAGACCCTTGATACGCTGGAGCGTTGTAGTGGGTGGGTCGGAATGAGCATTAAATATGAAGGAATATTGCGGGTGTGCGGCGGTAAGTTCCCGAGGAAGAGTCAAGATGTTGTGGTGGTATGGCGAAGCAGGTTCTGGGGGATGACTCGAAATGAAATCGAATCGAAGAGCGTCAATTACCAGTATGACGGCTCTCTTGTGTGTCGCGAGAGAGGCGCACCCATCATGACCACATTGATTTCGATCTGGAAGAGATAACCGGCTCAAGAGAAATCCCTTGGTGAACAAGTATATCCCTACGCAGTGAGCAAGGGAAAGCCAAAGCAAGAGACAGAGTCCTCTGGGAAGCATCACTTTCGCATCGAGCCTATAACCCGGAAGAAAATCGGGCTAGTGCTGCGTAAAACTCCCAAAAAGTGCATGAGATGATCTATGACTCACATTTATGCTCTCCGTTCAATAAATAGCGCACCAGCGTCAGGGGCACCGTCTTCAAATGTCGTCCGTCGTCAAATCGTCGCGCGTTGCTGGAAGTTGGACGTTGGAATATGACTGCTGCTAGCTAGGCCACGTGGATTGAAATCACGTGACCAAATTTAATGCCGTGCGTAGTCTGGGCAGAATCCTTGTAAATACTCTTCTACCCAGTGCTACTCTTGGGTATCGGCGCCGATATAATGCCACGCAAGGATGTAGGCAGAGGCCAGATATCTGCTCAGGCTCAACAGGATCTCGCTTCGGAGGGCATTGAAAACTTTGAGTTGCCAAAGAGCCTTGTCACGAAGATCGCCAAATCAGCCGTGAGTTCTCAGACCTATTTTGTGACAGTGATTCTACGTCACTTTCAGATACCAGATAATGCTAAACTGCAGAAAGAGACAGTGCTGTCTCTGGTGAAAGGGTCGACTGTGTTCATTAACTTTCTGGGTGAGTAAACCTTTCGGTGAACTCTTACCACAGAGCTCATAGGCTCCGTTAGCCGCGACGTGAGGCTGAGAATTCTAGAAATGTATGATACTGACTGTCCTTATCTTAGCGCACATGACGTGGCTCTTTCGAAGCAGCACAAGAGTATTTCTGCTTCTGATGTACTCAAAGCACTGGAGATGATCGAGTTCGGGGACTTGGTTGACCCGTTGCAAAATGAACTTCAGAGTAATTCGTGTTTCTTTCCGCTTGATTTCTCTCAATTTCCGGTTAGTCTACAGGGACAACGCCAAGGGAGACAAGAATCGAAAGAGTGCCATCGATCGCAATAGCAGTTCAAGCAAGGGGAAAGCAAAGGAGAGCGACAGTGTATCAGGAGCTTCACGGTCAAAAGGGAAGGCCAAAGCGATCTTGCCCCCACCGTTTACTACTCTGCCTCGGCCAGCCTTCCCGTCGTCAATATCACACACGACCGAAGATGCCAGTATGAGCTTACCGACCGGCGGAAATGAGGATATGGGTGAAGGCGGCGGAAATTATGACTCCGAAATAGCAGACGAAGTCGACGATGTGGTTGAAGACTATGAAACCGAGGAAGAGGAGCTCATGGACGTTGCACCCGACGAATCCGAAGAATTAAGGAGAGATGCAGCGGGACTTGACGACGTCGACCCGGGAGAGGATTGATGCTGTGTAGCTGGAATGGTTACCCGGTGGGCATATCCACGCTCGAAGAGCCTCCATTTCTCTGCCCAGACATCAAGCACCGACCGACATGTTCGTTGACTGTTCCAGACACCGGGGATGTCAGCTCTCCTGGAAAATTGTGCGTGCTTCAGCCGAAGCGCTTTGGCCCGGAATATTATGTTTGATGAGTACTGCACATATGTATGTTGTCCTGTTCACAGTTTTTTTGGTGGGGCTCCACTCGGCATCCCAGTAAGATGCAGAATTTGGAGTTGAGTCCGTGACTTTGGAGTTGAGCCTGTGACTTTCGTCTGCTGGACCCAGCGCTAGGAACTACTCAGGTGTCCACTTTCAACACTTGCCAGGTATTCAGGGTCCTGTTAAAGGTAGCCAACATGTACAGCTCGCGGGGTCAGACACGGATTGCGGTGCCGCCAAGATGACTGCGATAAATTCAGAAGTTATGTACATGTCAATGCCACGTACAAGGAGCAAAGTGTGATGGAGATGTCAAATACATGATTATCCATGCCAAGCATGGAAAGGACGTTGGCCTTTGGGACTGAGGTCTACAAACTTGGCTAGCAGCACCACACTGGTCTTCCTAAGCCAAATCTAAATCAGAATATAGTTGTTCCAGCACCGCGCCAAAGGCTGCGAGAAATCATCCACCAATAATAATAGGCGGCCGGGAGCTCGCGCGCTGTACACGGATGCGTCCGAATCTCGATCTGATGTCGACTTGTAGGCGTTCTGATTCGGACTCCACGACCACATGTTATATTGGCTTGGCGGGTTGTTGAATGAAACCTGGACAGGCTGGCTCGAAGGCTTGACGAGCTTGTTTTCGGAGTTACCAAACTACTCCGACGCTGAGTGGCGTGGTAATTAGATCTGTTGCACTTGTACTACCGATCATTGGCACCTGCAGAAGAGATCGTCGAGCACCGATGTTTCCGCCTAGGTGGAGCCATCACTTGTTTTAGAGACGATATCAAAACAGAGAGGCAATAATGTTAATTGGTTTTCGAACTGATTTCCTGCCAGGCTTCCTAGCATCAGTTAAGGTTATCATATGCTCCGCGCGGTGACATTTTACGTTCGCAGGTAAGAACCAATATCGGATATCAACTAGCTTTTACTGATGCAGCACCTTGCGACCTGACAACTCAGCCATGAACCTTCGGACAGCAAACTTGCGGCGAACCACCCGAGATAGCTGCATCCATGTCTCCTCACCGTGTGACAGGGAAGGGATCAGTTGCCTCCCTTTACTCTCCCTTTCCCCTTCTTCCTCATAAAACGCCGCGTGTTTTCCGGTCGGTTTCAGGTCCCTTGGTTTTTTCCCTGTGGAACCCCATGTGGCTACGATATATTCGCAATGCTCTTGATTGACGACCACGAGGGGTTATACCTTTTTAGGCACAGAGAATGCACGGGACTGCAGGGCGATATATCCGGCGAGCATGGTACATTGTCCGTGATCATGCAAGTCACTCCGAGATGGCTGCATCAAGCCAATCTCTCCTTCCCTGTGGAGGTGGTGCCACTGTGGCCTATGAGTACCAAGTTCATGCGGTGCTACGTGGGCCAATCTCAGTGAAATGATCCTCATTTTCGCCCCCGAGCAGGGATATACTCCGAATATAAAACACACAGCAGATGGATTTCGAATGGATACGCAACCTTTCTGGTTCTCAGGCATTTCATCTTCAGCTGGTTTCATCGGCATTATGGTGTTTTTTTATTCTGGTATGACCGTGGTCCTCGCAGCATTTTCTCTGCTTGGATCAACGTTTGCCATTCCGCTCGTCGACAAACTGAAGAGCCTCAGTCCGGGAGCTCGTGACCTTTTGAAGAGGTCGACCCCTGCTGCACCTCGCTTCGTCGTCTATGATGATGCCTGGGTTTCCCCCCTCCCGACTCCCAAACAACTCAAGGTGAGCAGACGCTTATACATCGTCAACCGCTAACGTCACTTTGATGCAGGGGTACAATGTGTAGTGAGTGATTACCACAAGGTATGGGTACAGGACGACTAATAATGTCACAGTGCTCTATCCTTCTGGTTGACATCTGGGGCAGTCGATATGGCTCTGGGATGGCAAGAACTTACAGACAGCGAGCGTACTTCCTACCTTCAGGAGTACAACGCGGCTGGAATCTCGTTGATTGTGTCTGCTTTCGGGTCTACCGATACCCCAACCTCATCCGGGGCAAACGCCGTGACCATTGCCGACAATTTGGCTTCTTGGGTGCTCCAGTACGGTCTTCTGGGGGTTGACATTGATTACGAGGTACTACCTGCTCTCTCTTAGTAGTATTACGGTAAACAGATCGAGTCTTTTTTTCTCTTTCTTTTTCGTCGGGGGGACGCTAGGATTTCAATGCGTTCGACAGTACGGCAGGTACTGCTGAGTCTTGGCTAATTTCCCTGACTCAGCAACTGCGGTCGAAACTCCCTAAGGGACAATATATTCTCAGTCATGCCCGTGAGTTGACAGCCTCGTATATGCAAGACGGGGACTAAGTTTACCCTGCAGCCGTCGCCCCCTGGTTCTCTCCCAACATCTGGAGCGGAGGAGGATATCTGCAAATACACAAAAGTGTAGGCTCTTTGATCGATTGGGTGCGCCATGGTATGTTCTGTGCAAACAATTATGCTGACGACTCGTTTCAGTACAACGTCCAAGTGTGCTCGGTTATCTATTACTTCCCAAGATATACGCTGACATATAAGGTTATCATCGTTTTTTTAGTTCTATAACCGTGAGTGGGTGCTCACTGTGGCAGGTTGACAGGTCTAACTTTACTTGATAGAGGGGACGTCGGAGTACACGACCTGCTCTGGTCTTCTCACTGCGTCTTCGTCATCTTGGCCTGAAACTGCGCTTTTCCAAATATCAGCTAATGGTGTCTCTCTGAACAAACTCGTGATTGGTAAGCCAGCCACGACTGCAGACGCCAGTAATGGGTACATGTCCACCGCAACGCTTGCTTCGTGTGTCTCTCAAGCTCATTCTTCTGGATGGAGTGAGTTTGGCTCTCTTTATGTAAAAAGTGTAGCTCAGGAGAACGTCTTTCAGATGCCGGTGTAATGGTTTGGCAGGTACGTTGCAAGTTGACCGTGGTGCAGGATTAGTATGGGTTAATACGTTCTTTGATAGTACCCTGATGCGTCTTCGACCTGGATTACCGCCGTTCGCGGTAGTACGTTCTAAGGAAATTGTGTTAGTATTAGTAAGACCTCCAAAGGAAATTTTGAATTGTACATACAGTTGGATATCTTTAACTGAGGTAATTTACACGCTGGCTCGTATGCTGTGTGGGTTTATCTAGGACAAAACGTATTCTTGTGTCGGAACGTGCCACGTCCTGCACTCACAAGATGTAAATTTAGCCAGTTCGAAAACATGGTTCTGCAGCGCAAAGTTAACTTGATTCGTCGGTTGAAGATAGGTAATGCTACATGCGATGTATAGCCCGGGTAAACTTCGTCAGTTAAGCATGCTTACCGAAGTCCGCGGACTGACACGACAATCGATTCTCTATAGGTCGGGGTCACGAAAAATGACTATTTCAATTTCCCTATATTCTCTCTACACGTTGGCTCGTGGGTCGGCGTGGTGGGATCCTATTTTTCTCACTGCGCCCGGGCCCCACAGGCTAGCTGACGGGCAATGTTTGTAGAGGACTCGGACTGCATGATCGTGAATTTTTTGTACATTGCTGCCGAGATGGGGTACTCGCGTACCACGTCGGCAGTGCCCTTACCCATCTCATTCTTTGACGATGTCAATTCCAACAGCGCTAGATCTTCGTAGGCGTTTATGCAGATAATATGGGGTCACGTGACGCCTTTCCACCAGTACCGTATCCCCATAACTACTTGCTAGCGGAAAATAATCCTTCAGATCTGCCAGCTGGCTATATATATTAACATGTCTTTGTCGTTAATAGTAAGCCAAGCGACGGTGGACATCAGACTTTTTTTAACCGAAATTAAACACTTTAGTGCGTGTCCCCTGTCACGAGACACCGTGCTTGTGGCGTTGGTGCCTGGTGTGCATAGTTGCGACGTCCCAGATGATCTCTGTAACACAGTAACGATGGTGGTCAGTAACTGTCAGTTCCAGTTCAGTTAGCAACTGTCCAATTTTTACCTCATCTCGGCATCATGGTGTCTTTTCTTTCCCGTTTCGCCACAATCTTGATGGTTCTCTTTCCCTTTGGACCGCTATACTCGCCGTTCCGCCGGCCGGGAAGCTTATGATGCTTTATCTTATGACCCCTGTCAAGTGGAGACATCGTGCTTGTTGCGTCTGGCTGTCCTAGCGTCGTGTGTGCCATGCAACACCCCTATGCAACGACTCGTATTTAACGCAGAAAAACAATAGAGGTCAGTAACTGTCGGCACCCCTTCAGATAGCTGCCCCAGTCCCCGCCTCGTCCCGATATCACGATGTCTCCGCTTTCTCGTTTCACCGTAACCTTGATATTTATCTCCTTGCTTAGATTCATCCTGGCCGTTCCGTTGGCCGCCAAGCTGAGGAGTCTCAGTACTGGTGCCCGTGATATCCTCAAGAGGTCCACTCCAGCTGCGCCGCGTTTTTTAATTTACCAAGACTGGCAGACTTCATTTCCCAATACTTCAGAGCTCCAGGTGAGCATGGGATTCTCACCCAGCATCAATTGTTGACAACAGTCCATTCCGTTGCAGGGCTATAATGTCTAGTGAGTATTGCCACGCAGTATGGATATGGCTTAACTAAAAATGTTACAGTGCATTGTCCTTCTGGTTGACGTCTGGGGCGGCTGATATGGCTCTGACATGGCAAGATTTTACAGACAGTGACCGTACTTCGTACCTGCAGGAGTACAACGCAGCTGGAATCTCGTTGATCGTGTCTGCGTTCGGGTCTACTGATACGCCGACCTCATCGGGAGACGACGCCGTGACTGTTGCCGATGATCTGGCTTCCTGGGTTCTCACGTATGGTGTCCAGGGAGTTGACGTTGACTATGAAGTACGTTTTCAACATTGCAACCCATTGTGATGGTCTGGCGGTGAATTAACGGTGTCGTCTATGGACCTACTAGGATTTTAATGCGTTCAACTCTACGACTGCTGTGAACTGGTTGGTCAGTTTCACTCAACAGCTCCGGACGCAACTTCCTCAATCAGATTATATCCTCACGCATGCCCGTGAGCAAATGGCAATATTCTGTGTATTATTACTGTTCTAAACTAGCTGATAGCGATAGCACCCTGGTTCTCCCCAAATATGTGGACTGGAGGAGGATACCTTGAAGTTCACAACAGTGTAGGCTCATCGATTGACTGGGTGAGGTTGCATCATCCTGGAGATTTGGTCAGTTATATTGACCACCCATTTCTCATTCAGTACAACGTGCAAGTAGGCACAGTCATCCATCCATTCCATAAGGAATTTTTCTCATCTGGATTCCCCTCAACCATCTTTTACAGTTCTACAATCGTCAGTTCTGCACGCTGCTTGGTTGTGAACCTTAATAACTTAAATCTGTTTTACTTGCGGCAGAGGGATCATCGGAGTACACAACCTGCTCTGGTCTCCTCACCACTTCCTCCTCGGATTGGCCTGAAAGTGCACTTTTCCAAATCTCAGCTAACGGTGTTGATCTCAACAAGCTTGTGATTGGTAAGCCAGCTACCAGCTCGGACGCCAACAACGGGTACATGGATCCATCGACACTTGCTTCGTGTGTCGCCCAGGCTTATTCTTCTTCATGGAGTAAGTCCGCTGAGATAGTCCTACCACGCAAAATATTGATGACCGAGGCGAAATTCTTTGCAGGTGGTGGTGTAATGGTCTGGGAGGTAAATCAGGTGTCTGTCGCTCGGAAATTGCCAATATGAACATACTCATTTGACAGTACCCCGACGCGGACTCTTCATGGATCACTACTGTCCGCGGAAATACTTGGCCGGTCTCCGGATCATCAACTTCCACCACCGTCGCCAGGATGGCCTTGTCGCCAAGGACTCCCACAACCTCTTCGACTGCTGCACTGTCTGGAAGCGGTAGCTGTGCTTGCATATCGGCTTGGGCAGACAATGTTGCAGTAAGTGCATACCATTCAGTTGCCAGTCTCACTCGCCTCATTTCTTATAGTATACCGACGGTGAACAAGTTACATACAAGTAAGTCGTTCGTTCAACTTATTCAGGCCAGTGCCGCTGAACTCGCCAAAAGTAGCCACCTATGGACTGCACGGTGGTGGAACGAGGACGAAGTTCCGGGAGGTAAGCCAACTTCCCTCTGCTAGATGGTTAAGAACCAATAGGGTTGACATATACAAAAGGTACATCCGGTGCTTGGACCGACGATGGCGCATGTACATAGCGGTTGCACCTTCTCTGCTAGTCGATAGTGTGGCACATTTGTTGGCAAGGAGGATTGGGAGTGTTGGAACGCGGACGACCCGATTCCCCGATTCCTTTCTT
>JBBPMH010000738.1:0-17388 GCA_038090235.1 Pulveroboletus ravenelii
TTGGCAGTATGAAGTGCGATGGGTATCTTTGGCTGTCTGTGTTCATGACTGACATGCTTGTAGAAAGAAAGATGAAGAATCACATTTGTTCCATCCACAAGCTGTCCTGCTCCTCCATAGTCCTGTACTATGGCATCACTGGTTCTGCAGACAGTGACATGCAGATCTGGGTACGTCTGTCCCCCCCCCTATTTGATGCCGTGCCAACAGCATATAGGATTCAAGGGACATGTCGTGTTCAGTGATGAAGATGCATCACCCCACCTCCGTTTGTTCTCTCATCTTCTCGCCCTCCCTCGTACATCCTTTGCAAGCTGCTGTTGGCCTTGAAGATGTTTCTGTACATCACTGGGGTCTGCAAATGGGTCAACAAGGTCAGCTAGACCGCCTGCCCATGGCGCATACGGACTCCATCCTGGCCCTGGATTGGTGCAGTACCTTGGTCACAAGCAGGGATGTGGACAGTGTTCCCACACAGATGGAAGAGAGTTGGGTTGCCAGTGGTGGGCTTGATCACACTGCAAAGGTATGTAACCTCTATTTCAGTATTGTCATGGCTGATTATGTAAAGGTCTGGCATGTCCCGGGGTCGGGCACTTCATAACACATCATACACAAACCAGCACACGTGCTGCACCCACCATATCCAGCCAGGCGTGTTGTTTGGTGGCCTGAGTATCCCTGCAAATTAGCACTAGTATCAAATGCAGGGTTCAGTGGTAGAGGTGGTGCAGAGCTCTTGGCAAGCCCTCAGATGCAAAGTGCCATGCCCAGCTTTCTTTCAGTGGTCACTCCAGTGCCTGAGTTGAAGGATGCAGAGAGTAGATCTGGCTCAATGGGTGAGATGGTCGAAGTATGGAGTGTTTGGTGCAGGTGAATCGCCAAGTGGACCGTCGATATGAGCATTTCTGGTTGCGGGGTGACTGGTGTGTATGCATCTTTGACATTGGCATCGCACCCATGCTCAAGTCATCTCCAGATGCCTCATTCCGCGTTCTGCGATTTTCATTCACTTTTGATTCAGCATACATCTAGGACTTTTGCCCAGATCAATCTGAGGCATTCACATCTGCCCATTGACGCAGTGCTGAGGGTTGTGGGGTGACCCATGAGGGATGGCTTGAGCAAGATGATCCTAGAACCCAGCAGCTTCACACCATGCCTCCCTTTTTTACAAATGTAGCTACAGAACATCAGCAACAAATGAATCTAGTTAGTGGAAAGAGAGGTGCTAATAAGAGCAGCCTTGGAGGTAAAGTAACAATCTGCATCAGCATGAAAATCTGTTGTGGTCTGCAGCCCTTGTTTTTTGGCACTTTTAATGGAGAAGCATCCTAACTCAGCAGCCTGGATCATGCTTGCCTGGTTAAACCAGACTAGACTACCCCTTCCCATAGCACTATCACCCCACTTTGGATATTGATCTCTGAGAGAAATGTCTGGAGCATCTCCTGCTGCCACCAAATCAAAATCTGTTTGTCACAACCTCAATTAGCCAAGTGAAGGTGTTAAAGAAAAATAGACTCACCAGTGATATCAATATTGAAGTGATAAAAAAGTGCTGATGGATACAGCATTAGCACACCCACAGGAAGCTCAATAATCACCCCAAGCTCCCATACAACCAACCATGCCTTGAGATTAGAATTGAATGACTCTGGCAACAGGAAATAAGTGCAAGCTAAGGATATAACAAAGAAACTCACTGTTTTTGTGATATGCAATTAGTGCACAAACTCCCCCAGCAATGTTTTTGCGATCAGCATGAGGAAGGGTATGCACCCGGCCATTTTCCAAGGGAATATTGGGGCAAAAATTGAAAAAAAGATCAAAATGGGACTTATAGCCATGACTAGCCCAAAACTCCACAGCATGCTGATATCGGGCAGCACATTCTGGAAAATAAAGCCTCAGCATGCTGCATACAAAGCGTCTATTATAGTACCAGTCAAATCAGTGCTTTTGAAAATCAAAAACTCAACTCACGTAAGACTTTGAATTAGATGCTGATCAATGAAACAAGTAGCTCGATTAATATCCAGCCTATGTTGCTCAGGCAATGTAGGAGCCTAGAGCTAGCTATTTATATCAAAATAGAAAAAAATAGAAAAGAAAACTCACCAATGTATACTGACGGTGCCAACCAAGCAAAAAAGGCACATGATTTCCCCGAATGTTTCTGGCATATCTCTGCCAAGTAGCTGTTTGGGGAAGATCAGCAACAAGATTACTTAATAGCATATGTAGCTCAGGCATTTGCTCCACCATCCACTTTGCTTGATGACCACGCACTACTAGCAAGTGGTTGCTTGTGTCAAAAATCATAACTGGCTGATTTCTAAATAAATTAGCCCCTGGCTTTATAAACAAAAGAAAAAAAAAACTCACTCCACATATGGAATTTGATGAAATGTAGCCAGTTTATTCCATAGTTTGCCTGATACAAGCAGCTGTTGCATAATTGTTTGATGAGAATGTTTTGACATGGTGCAACCAGTCCAACCAGTTTTGGTGACCTCAGCAAGATGCACATCAAATTGTGCACACTGAATGACTTTACCAGTTTTCAACACCCTTGCCATTAGCCGACACGCATGTTTTGCAATAGTATGCTGATTTATTAGTCTTTTTTCTAGACGGCGCTCACGAGCCCCTTTGCCACCCCTTTTGCTAGCAGCAGGCATACCAGCAGTAGTCTGAATAGAAGAAGGTGGATATGGGGAGGTGGGGGCAAGCTCACTTAACTGCTGGTTAGAAGCCTGCTTCTGACCACGCCTTCGTCTTCCTCTAGAACGTTCCTGCCTCTGATTGCCTAGCTGAGCACCACCTGCTTGGCTATTAGCAGAAACAACTTCAGTTTTTTGTCTGAAAAGAGAAATAAATATAAACCAAAACCCTATGAAACTACAGCAGCATACCTTTTTTTAGGAGGGCTAGAGGATGGAGATGGGGCAAGTGCTGGCTTGTTAAGCCAGGGGGCCTGCAATCCCATATCAGCAACTTCTCTAAGAAGCTGCTGAATAACCTCATTGCCCTCATCCTCTGAGTCATCAGATGGGGCTTGAGCAGATGCTGCAATACTATTGCAAAAGACAAACTTCTCCTCCTGGAAAACCAGTGAAATAGTGGAATCAGCTAGCTCCTCATCCTGAGGTCTATCTTGCTGATAAAGAAGTAAAAGGTTGTCCAAGTCAACATCTGCAACTACAACCCCCAGCTCATTTTCCTTTTGCCACCAGTGCCTGCAGGCCTTATGTGAGTCAGCACTGTCAAGCCTGATGTCATCAAGAAAATCATCCATGGCAGCAGGGTGGGTGCGAGCAATGTGGGGGGGTGAGGAGCGTGTGAATGCAGGCGAGAAGTGTGCGAATGCAAGCAAGAAGTGTGCGAATGCGAGCAAGGTGGGTGCAGGCAATGCGGGCGTGGGCGATGTGGGAGTGCGAGCGAGGTGGGTGCAAGTGATGTGGGAACGCGAGGAGTGCGCAAATGTGAGCGAGGTGGGTGCAAGCGATGCAGGCGTGAGCAATATGGGAGTGCGAGAAGTGCGCAAATGCGAGCGAGGTGGGTGCGAGCGATGGGGGGTGCGAGGAGTGCAAATGCAAGCGAGGTGGGTGCAAGCGATGTGGGCGTGAGCGATGCGGGAGTGCGAGCGATGTGGGGGTGCGAGGAGTGCAAATGCAAGCGAGGTGGGTGCAAGCGAGGTGGGCGTGAGCGAGGTGGGGGTGCGAGCGAGGTGGGGGTGCAAGGAGTGCACAAGTGCGAGCAAGGTGGGGGTGCGAGCGAGGTGGGTGCGAGGAGTGCACAAATGCGAGCGAGGTGGGGGTGCGAGCGAGGTGGGGGTGCAAGGAGTGCACAAATGCGAGCAAGGTGGGAGTGCGAGCGATGTGGGATGGCAAATGCGAGCAGCGCAGGGACGCAGGTGGCGTGCGGATGCAGGCAGCGCGTGGATGCGAGCGATGCGCAGGTACGAGTGGCGTGCGGATGCGAGCAGCACCTGGGTGCAAGCAGTGCGGGGTGCAAGCAGCGCGGGTGCGAATGGTGTGCGGACGCGAGTGGCACGCAGATGCGAGGAGAAGAGGGGAGCAGAAAAAGAGGGGAGCAGGAGAAGAGGGGAGCAGGAGAAGAGGGGAGCAGGAGAAGAGGGGAGCAGGAGGGAGGAGCGGAGCGAGAGGGGACAGAGTTATGGAAAGCACAATGCGCATGCTCCCATTCGCAGCCTTACCATGACGGCCCACGCATCACACCACGCCACGCACACCACCTCCCACTTGCCCACCAACCCAGCCCATCCATCCATGCGCCAACTCGCTTGTTTGTGCACCGGCCCGTCTGTGCACCGGCCTGTTCGTGCACCGCCCACTCCCGCTTTTGCATAGATGCTCCCGCTCAGCCTCTGACAGCCATGAAGCCGTCGGTGGACGTTGGCCAATCAACATCAGCCATGCTCATCGTCTTATTCGTGACGTGGCGATGGAGTCCCGGCATCTCACCAAGTCAGGAAAAACAGCCAGGCAGCTGCATCGAGGTTGCTCACGCTCCTGCAGCTCTATTCGCCGCTCTGCAGACCCATCCCCAGTGGCGGTGAAGTCAGCATTGAGATGTGCAGCACCGGGCTCGCCAAGTTAGCCACCACCCACCAAAGTACATGGTTCACCGTACCTTGCCTCTTTGCAGAGCATGCCAATCACACCTGGTTCCTATCTGTAGGACTTACTGACTCCGACCCCGTCTCGTCGTTTCTGTCCTCCATTGAGCTGCCTTCACAAGCCCAAAAAAGGGTGGGTGCTGCCCATTTCGGTCGTACTTCAATGAGATGCGTCAATGGCGCGATTCTGATCCCTTCTTTGCACAGAAGGAGGGGTATTCAAGAGCAGTGGCACCGCGATGCGCTGTGTGCGTGAGGTTGTTAAGTTACATTGGCGTTTGCCATCTGAGAAAGAGATCGCAGCCACGGTGCGCCAGTTTGAACCCGAGAAAAGCTCTTGGTTCTTTTTCGGGAGATGGTTCAGGTATGTCTTTGACGACCACATATCTCTCTGCTCATCTGCTCATGACTCATGGTGCTCATGACTTGGGTGCCAGCCCCTCACACTGCCACCCAAACCCACCAAACCTGTGGCTGAACGCCGCGGTGTGACCTAACCTACGCCAGTAATGAGCGACGGACCCCACTGCCCCTCATCACCCCGGCCCCAGGGGCCGTGGCGCGGACTCCGACCAGACGCGGCCGTTGGTCGTTGAGCGTACCCCACGGTGCTCCTGCTTCAGCAGTCGATCCCCACCCCCACATCACCCCCGCCCCAGGGCCTGTGGCGAGGGCTCCGACCGGACGCGACCGTTGGTCGTCGAGCGTACCCCACAGGGCTCCTGCTCCAGCGGTCGATCCCCACCCGAACTCACCCCACTTACCTCGCAGCACCACCCAGCGTGCGCGAGGGGGGTGTCGTCGGGGCAGGGGGCTGCGCTGCTTGTGATTTGGGGCGCGGTCTGTGACTCGGCAGGTGGCGTCCTTGGGGTGTGCGCACGTGTGGCTCGCCAGCGGCCAGCGATCGCCTGTGCTGCCGGTCGTGCTTGTGGCCATTTTCAGCACGCACCTGCTTCATTGAGGGGCAGCCGCTCGTCCATCTCATGCGCGCCGCGGTGGATCGCATCGACAGGCCGGTTTTGGCCCCCACATCCACCAATGGCCGAAGCGCATGCGATCCAGCGCAGGCGATGCCTCAGACACGCCCTGAGCGCGATCTGCATCAAAGTGGGGCTGCCCCTACGCCCCTTCATGCCGCAGGAATGCACCGCGGCGCCTCTGATGGCATCCGACGCTCATCTGCAAGCCGCCAGTTACTCATTCGTTCGGAGCACCTGCGTCGTCGTCTCGCGGAAGCATAACTCAGCCATGGACTCTGCCGTGAATGCAGCGCTCTGCATCACTCCTCACTAAGCCCCTGGAGCACGCTGGTGATCTCAGTGCCAGAAAGCACATCAGCCCTGCTGAGGAAACTCCCCATGCCTTTAGGCCCCGAGATCTGACACTCCAGGTGCGTTAGGGGGTGATTGAGCTCCTTCTTCAGCGCTGATGACTCCCCTCCTTGCTTTGAATGCCCAGACGCTGCTTGAGCCCGGCAGTAGTCTACTTCAAATCCTGCACACGGGAGAGCTCACGGCAAAGAGCCTCGATCTCATGGCTGCTTTCAATTGCCCGGTTTCCCTCGTGTGCGCTGGCTTGAGTCGCTCAGCTTCCGCATTAAGATTTTCTTCGATGGACCCCACCTCCCCCCTGTGCGCCTCCCCAGCAGCACCCAGCACTTCCCTCAGCCTCTCGACCTCGTGGTGCATCTTGGGGGCGCCAGTGCTTCACTCCCCCCTGCGCGGCGCTCACCCACTCAATCTCCTCTGCATGCGCTGTCTCGAGCCGCTCGATCTCCGCATTGAGATCTCCATTCACACCCCTCGCATTGGGTGGCTCATGACGAAGAGTGTCTATCTCGCAGAGACCTTCATCCAGCTTTGGAATGCGTGCGCTGAGTGATTTTCTTACCCCTCGCATCTCCAAAAGCGCCCTCGTATCGCCACACTTGGCGTCCTCAAGTGCCGCTTCGAGCTTTCCAGCCTCATCTGCGTTTGCCAGCTTGAGCTGCTGGATCTCTGCATCGAGATCCTCTCCAACGGATCCCGTGTCTTTCTGTGCGCGCTCGCGACCAATGATCAGCTGCTCAACCTACTGAGCCTGCCCCTGTAAGCCCACTTTCAGCGTCTCCAGCCCCACCTGCGCATGTCGCGGGTGGTGCTTAGTTCTCTCACCAGCCTTTCCACCTCGGGTCGCATTTTGAAATGCCCCCGCCTCATGGCCCCCCGCGCAGCGTCCAGCTGCTCCATTTCCTCTGCATGCGGCAGCTTAGGCTTCTGAACCTCTGCACTGAGATCTCCACTCGAATCTTTCGTATTGGAGGGCTGACAGCGAAGGGCATCTATCTCAATTGATCTCCACATTGAGGTGCCCTCCAGCAGGCTCTCTATCCTTTTGTCTGCCCCGTGCTCAGCAATCAGCAATCAGCTGCTCAACGCACTGAGCATGCTCCCGCAAGCCTGCTTGCAACCCCTCAGCCCTCCCCCCATGTGCCCCACGACCCAGATGCTGCGAAGGCAGCATCTACAGCTCATCCCACACTCCTGACCTCTCTGGCGACTTTCCCAATTCATTGAGCATTTTTACACCGCACTCAGAGACGAGCGCGGGGTTTAGCCGAAGCGCGACTTCCGTATCGGGATGAACAGGCTCACAGACAGCCGTCAAGCGGTGACGTACGCAGCTCTCGAGCCAAGCCAGGCCGTCCACATCACTAAACGCAGTCATCAGAAACCCGTCAGCGAAAATCGCACTCACCCGCGACGCCGCCTTCATTCACCCATACGCCCTCGTCCGCGGGTCTAGAGGCGTAGTACTCAAGCCTCGTAGGCTGCCTTAATCATCCACCCCCGTCTGGAGAGCCACAGGGCTCACGAGTCAACGCTCGTGCTGAGGCAGCACTTGCCATATCCTCGACATCTTGCAGTGAGCATGAGCCACCTCCATCTGTCACTCTTACCCCCCACGCTCTCCCCATCAGGTTCCAAGGCTGCACTTGCAAGCTTGCTTTGAGAAAACGCACTCCAAGCAATCATCTGCGCCTTGTCCAGCCCACAGGCTATCGCAGCCACCTCCCTCAAATCCGCCTTTGTACATGCCCTGTGTGCGCTTGCCAGCACCATCATCGAAGTCACTGGTCCAGCTCTTGCTCCCATTTGAGCACACACCGCACAATTCAGATCTGAGGCAAAGATTGTGCTCAGCTATCTCTTCGAGGTGCGCTGTGGTCCCTGACGTGCGTGGTGCAAGTAGACAGACGCGTTCATTCCCCAGATCGTTTGCTTAGACGTCCTCCTACCTCTTTTAGCAGAACTCTCAGCACAAGCCTCAGCTTCCATCGCGCAGCTCATCGGAGCTGCTGTTCGCATGGAGGTTCATAGAAATGCCACCATCGAGTGGCTCCCTTGTTCGGAACGCCGGCGAGAAGTCAAAAGCAGGCATGGTTGGGAGAGACCCGGTGTGGCACACGTCGCTACCAGAC
Organism: Pulveroboletus ravenelii; assembly: GCA_038090235.1. Taxonomy (NCBI): domain Eukaryota; kingdom Fungi; phylum Basidiomycota; class Agaricomycetes; order Boletales; family Boletaceae; genus Pulveroboletus; species Pulveroboletus ravenelii. The sequence continues at coordinate 8,106 of JBBPMH010000738.1, forward strand.
GGGGTGGGTGGGTCATCCGAAATTTAATTGCGATGATTCAGAACAAGGATATCGAGGTATATTGGTTCACTCGCGCTCTGTGCCTGGGTGTTGATCGGATGTGGCGCTTAGGCACAGGATGATGCATCATGTGCCCCTGCCGCTCCTGCCATGGAAAACCCACCCATCGCTGTCACATTGACCAGGGCACCTGGCGATGGTAGTAAGCACATTCGGTCCATACATTCGCTTGGTAGTCATTTTGTAAGTAGCTGCACCTCCCCTTGTTCTGATTTTGTCCCTGACCAAAGACTGTGCCGCAGATGTCCAACTTGCGGCACCAATTTGGTGAGTCCCATAAATGAGTGGCCATACCTTTTGCTCAACGTTGTGGAAATGGGTGCTGCAGACATCAATCGTGCTCAAGCAAGCAACCATGCAGGTGCGGTGGACCCCGTCGACAGATCCCAAGATCGCTCCGTTACCTGCGAAACCACCACACCCACAGGCGCTGGTGCCCTTGTTTCGGAACATCATCCGAATGTCATCATGGCACCTACATACATTTCCGTGAGCCCTCTTCTCCCTCACATCCCACTCACCCCTGTGGTGGAAAAGGACGAGGACTGCACCTTCAACTCGGTCGTAAATCCTCTGGATGAGTCATTCTTGATGAGACGCGCCATCGGAGACGTTGCCTATGCTTATCGACACAGGCTGGTGTTTGAGCGAATGCAAGAGCTCGTCGAACACTCCGTCAAGCTGGCCCTCACAGACGATCGGCTGCTTTCGTGGAACGAGACCTCGCCCTGCTCTGCAAGCGGCAAGGAGTTGCTTCTTCCCCACGCGAAACCCCTCACTCGGAACGAAGGACATGCAATGCATGCAGCTCTGTCGGATAGTCTTGGACCCGCACATGGTATCCAGGAATATCAAGGCACTTACAGGAAACACATGGAGGCATGCACGAAGCTCTATTTCGAGGGGCTTGTGTCCAGCCCTTGCCACCACCCCCAGCAACCTGTCCCACCCTTGGATCAGAAGCTTCCTTTAGGAGCGAGCGAATTCGGGCACTGGCTTTCTGAGACTAGGTTCCTCAAACGCGAAGGTATAAATTGTTCGCCACGACCCTGCCATAGCCATCAAAACGCGAACGTGGCAAGACCACAGCCTGACCCAGATGGAATTGCTCACCAAGAATATTGGCAGAAAACTGACTGCTATTGGATACAAGCGCTGGATGAGTCACTCTCGCCGCCAGGAGACAGCGCAAATAGCAGCAACGCCATTACGGATTCACCCGCTCTCCACGCGCGAGGCGTTACCCAGATGGTCGCACGCACCCAAGATGTCACCAACAGGTATGGCGCGGGGGACCAATTGCTGCTCTCGGTTATGTCCCGTCCAACTTTACCTGTTCTTCTGGACACGTCAGCCGCCGAAATTCGACAAACTGGCGCGGCTCAATTTCACGAACCTTCGGGCTTCTCAGGGCCACAGGAGGTCGAAGCAGGCGATCGTCCTCAGTGGCCGGAGCATGCTCCATATGCTGTTCATCCAGGGCGAAGCGCTGCCCTAAATGAAACACAACGCGGTCGTCATAATAATAGTGCACGGAGCTGCCTTCCGTCCTCTAGCCCACGCAAACCTCAAATACGCGATCTGGATAGGATTTGGACAAGGCCGGTTACGTCCTGTGATACGAGAAAATGAACCCCATCTGCTGCGGGTGGCATCTGACTGCGTCTCCGGCCACAGTGCATGTGGACTCCCGTCTTTTTATCAGCAAGCACGAGCCGCCCATGGCATTGTCGACATCAATAGAGCGACAACCCTCTGCGGTGCAGTGATTTTCTTGTTTTCTCACCAGCTGTGCATCCTTGTTTTTCTGTACCTTTAGTCGACAGTAGAAGATCATCACCCTAGAATACCTCATTGATACCGTATATCTATTATGAAACACGGCTGGTGGAACTGAACAGCAAGTCGGTTATGTCTAGCTAGGTCACACTGACTGGCATGAATGAGAGTTAAAATACAGGATATCTATTTTAAACAGGATTCTGTTGTGTGCTTTACATATGCCAACTAACCGATGGGTAAGAAGGAGAGGTAAGAAGATGAGGTATCAGGGGTGACAGAGGTTGGATGATGCGTACATTTATACCCGTGTGTCTCTGACGTTGGCAATTGATTGGATGGCCTTGAGAGTGCGTGACCTCAACTTAGGGCTGTGCTCGGGGGTCTGAGCTGGGAGGTTCAGGGAGAATGGGGCGAGATGGGCCTTATGAAACACGCTTTAACTACAGCGAGTCTGCCACAAGGGATGAAGAATGGACAGATTTCAAACCTGAAGGGGATCGCCGCATTGAGTCAAATGCCATGGCCATATCTGGTAAATCAGCGAAATAGTTGGTCGAAGATGGGGCAGTGCCGGAAGGGGTCCTGCGAATCGGGATAGGTTTACGATGGGCACTGGTGGAGGAAGCATGCAGCTGGAGCGTGTGTTGACAGCGCCATGAAACCTGGACTGACTGACGCGGTGCTGTATGGCGACGAGCGAGTACGGTGCCATTATCGGACTGCTTCCATGAGACTCTCTCCACAGTTTCTGGCGTCCGTGGGGAAGGTGTGCGGCCAACTGATACTACCGGCAGTCCAGGAGCAGTGATGCCACTAGCTGGTTGGCGGGGCCATCAGAAGGTTCTCAGCTCGCTCTATTGTTGTAAGGGATGCATTTTTCACAGCATCGTGTGGAGTGCTTCAATGGCCTCAGCGAAGCGCCTTGCCCCATGTAACGCCCCATATGGCCTCCGTTCGTAGCCTCGATGAGAGGAAGGGTCGAGCTTGATGGCTTACTTAAATGCTGTCCAACATTATGTGAAGCGCAAAGAATACCTCATCAGCGTCACTCAGCGCATCCTCCCAGGAGTTCATCAACACTCATACCTTATTTTGCTTGATCAAGATCCTCATATGATCCGCTGGTTAAGCAACAATATGGTCGAGGAGCACTGAACAACTTCATTGCAGTTCTGAGTTCGTTGCAGCATCTCCGAATTGCCCTAGCTGCTTGGCATATCGCTGCTGTAAGCCTGTGCTGAATGAATACATGAGCTTCGACAGCATTGTCCACGCAGTCACTCGCTGAGTTCCCACTGCACTCGCTCATCGTGGGCTTATCGTGTCCTCTCCTAGATCGCCCTTCATCTGTTGGAAGCATTCGACTGCCTCTGAACACGGCCGTCCCCTTCAAGAGAATCACAGATTGGCTGATGGATTAGTGTTGATGCCAGGATCTACGGTCAGGTTGGTGTCGGTTGGTACGGCCGAGAACCTGAAGATAGTTTTACGACGAGACAATCCTTTCTTATCCTCAACACCGACCTTGTTTGGACCCAGACACAATAACCTCTCGTTAGCCACCCGCCCCAATGATCGACATCTGGCCACTCTGTCATCCACTTCCCTGTCTGCATGACTCCCTCTTAACTCCGCCACAGATGTTTTCTTCCATCTCATCGTCCCTCGGCGCGTTTGCAACTTGCCCGTCCTGCGACCACACCTGTACCCGAGCCAATGCCTGCATTGACTGGGTCATCTGTGACCCATCTGTCCCCCCCGTGCTGGCACGATGGAATGGGACGAAGGGGATGCTGAGAGAAGATCCACTTCGCGAAGGCCATGCGTAGAAACACCAGGTCAGCCCATGCGTAGCCGCCCCCTTCCCCCGGAAAGACGCCACGTGGTGTTCGCCGCAGGCGTCGCTTCATCATCTGAATCCTGCTCCCCAGCTTGATCTGCGCATCCACCCTCATCATCCAGCCCCGTTTCGCTTTCTCATTCGCTTTCTCCTTTCCCTGACCTGGGGAAGGTGTGGGCAAGGAATGATCCTCATCCCATTCCATGGTGACCTTGTCCCTGTCTTTCGAAAGAGGCCCCAGATAGAGCCAGAAAAGGCGACTGAAGTTTTGCGCTCGCTTTTTACCAAAAGCCAAATGTCGATCCTGTCCTTGGTGCCGAGCCCGAATTTGGTAGCGTAGCCTTGGGAGGCGCTGGTGAGTGCATTCGGCGCAGAGGGTGCAGTGGGGAAGAAAGGAGCGGACGCAGACGGGCTCACCATTGACTTCCGAATTGCCTCGAATAGTTCGTTTTCAACGACTTCGAAGGGTCCGATGTCCTCAGAGCTGCTGTCATGCCTCCTGGCGGCCGTGTTTGCGGAAGGGAACGCTGTACGGGGTACAAGTAGATTCAGAGCAATACTGGCAGCGACATTGGCACTGCCATTGCGGTTTGAGGTAGAGGAAGGCCTGTCGGAGCCTTCGTCGGAGACCTTGCTAGTATGTTAAAAGGGCAGTCGACGGGGATGCTTGATACGCTTTTGTTTTGGTGGGATTGCAGGCGCAGGAGTAGTGTCCCGACTGGCTTCGTTCTGCACTGCTCAATCGCCGTTTTGTGAAGGCTGTGAGTAGACTCCGGTGGAAAGTATCAACTCAGAGATGGCGTGCATGGGCAGGAGGGTGACAATGAAGTCTCCTTCTTTGGTGTGTGCTGCCCAAGCCTAGCTGGTGCGCTCCACCTTGGGTTCAGTGCGCATGTGTTCTTTGGAAGTCGAAGCCTTGCGGCTCGTCTTGACGGACTGGGCTGCGGTTTGAGGAGCGCTTTGGGAGGGGGTGAGGGAAGAGTTGTCGGATGTATGGGTTGTCGTTGCTGGCATCGAAGTCGACGCTGCCATGAGTAGTTACTGTCACATTCAAGCATAGCACGCGCCCCGACCGCCTACCTATGTGATCACTCACCCCAAGCCCAACAGGGCACGAGACCGGGCGCCTAAATCCATCCCGTGTGATGCTGATCCGATGGCCTTCGAGCTCACGTTCCTTGGCGATAAGATGGGCTTCGCAGGCTTGGAGTTCGGCTTGAGCTTGGGCGAGCATGGTGTTGGTGTTGGCGGGTCCAAAAGTGGAGCCGGGGGTGGTCGAGTTGGTCGAGGGTAGGGAGGTGAGACGGAGAGCCGAGGCCTGTTAGGGGGACATCGGCCCAGATGAACAGTGGGCATCATGAGTGGTCTTGGAAGGCCCGATAAGGCAGGTAGCGCTAGTGGGGGCAGGGTGTGTGAGGTAGGGAGACAAGGACAGGGAAACGAGGGTGCGCACAAAATGTCGCGATCCTTGAGGATGGTGGAGAGGTCGTCCTCGAGGTGTTTGAGACAAACGAGCCGTTCTTGCCAGGATTCTACCACCTGGTTGTACCGCTGGAGGGAGTCATTGGCAGCACTGGCAAGCACATCGATGACGGCAGTGATGTACTGGGGGGAGATGAGGGATGGGTAGGGGAAGCGATGGCACAGGCAGAGGGAAGCGAGCGCGGAGTGGGAGAGTGGGAAGAGGTGCTTGACGTACTATGGACGATATGGGGTTCGTCAGCAGCGGCAAGTCCGTCTGTTATAATTAGTTTTGGGAATCTCGATGTCACGTGCGGGGTCGCCTGGCCCCGTGACCGACCGCGTCACCGCGTCCGCTTTCACACCCGGCACAGCCGCCGCACAGCCGTGTCAAATGTAGAGAGCAAATAGCGGAGTATAGGTGCTGAGTTCTCCACATGGGGCTAAGAGTCGAGATCGCTCGATCTCAGAAGATTCACTCGCCAGCTCATCGTCGCACTTCCAATGATCGGATGGTTAGGTAAGTGTTGCACGCACAATGACACGCTGAAGCAATGCTATAGAATCAACCAACCAACCAGCACGAAAGTGGGGACGCGGTATCGTAGGAGGTGACATAGGTGGTATCGTAGGAGGAGCGACATGTACTGTGAAAGGAGATAGAATAGGGAAATAGGGAAAAGATGGAAAGAGTGCAACAGTAAGCTGCTGTAGGAAGTGCGGACTTGGAGAGTAGTTTTTGGTTTGCTGGAGCAGCATGAAGACATCGTCCAAGCTTTTTTTTCGCAACTCAACCACCTATCTCTTTCTCTACGTTGATCCCCTCTGGAATTATGGCCTTTTTTTCTTCCTATCATCATGAGCACTTCCTCTTTGCTTTGGGATGGTCACATGACTCACGCGGCATGGTTGAAACTTGAGCGTTTGCCCCAGAGGTGATTTTCTAACAAATCTGTTTCAGTGCCAGACGTCCTCATGACAAAAAAAAGCAAACCCAAACTCAAACTATCTTGTTGGGTGTATGGTGAAGATACTCAGACTGTCTTTGTTATCCAGATCTCACGTACACGGATTGTCGAGGATCTCAAAGATCACATAAAGAAAAAGAAACCCACCAGCTTTGATGGTGTGGATGCAGTGGATATCAGGCTCTATTCCATCGCAACCCCTGATGATAATCACAAGCTTAATGAGTGGAGAATACAAGGCGAGCCATGCCTCGACCCTCTAATGCAGGTATCACAGCTACAGGGTCATTTCATCATTGTCCACAGCAGTATGTGCTTATGATTTCTTCCCGGGTTGATGTAGAACTGAGCCCTTGGCTACTCCAGACCTGATGATGCTTAATTGTTGGGTACGGGGCCAGGATTTCTTCTCCATCTTCTCTGTCAACATTCTGAGCACGAAGAATGTGGCATTTCTCCGGGAACTCATAAGGGACAGGGCTACTGTTAACCTCCATGGTATGGACATCGCACTATACAAGGTTTCCTTTCCGCATCGCACGCTTGAAGGCGATCTCAGCAGTCGCACCATCTCCAGTCTGGGGGCGCCTCTACAGGTTTTGGATGGTCTGTCGGCCATCTTTACGTCAAACCCTAGGAGTGGTGAGGTTCATATTGTTGTTGGTATGTGGCACTTGCAGTTCGAGTTCGAGCTCAATAACAACCATATTGATACAGAGGGCTTGGGCTTAGTCGAGTGTTGGGTTCGGGGCGAAGATGTCACGAACTCCTTTCGGGTCTGCATATCGATGAGGGATGCAATTGATGACCTCATAAATGCAATCTGTGTGGCACGCAAATATGATCTATCCCTTGATCTCATGAAACTCTACAAGGTTCAAGTGAATGACAGCAGCTATCCTGACAATTCTGAATTTGCCGAGATCCTTAGTAGTTTAGGACTCGGAGAGCTTCTTCCAGGAGCTGAGTCTCTCAGTGTCGCCTTTAGCGATGTTCCTATTTCTCGGATGCCGCGTGTTATCGTTGAGATTCCTGAAGAAAGTAAGCAAAGCTGTGACGGTGTTGCCTCGTACTCACCTAAGCTCACAGAGAGGCCGAGACCCCCCCTGTCAGCACATTCTAATCTTCTTGGAGGCAGTCCGGCCAATGAGGATCCGATCAAGATGGCACGTTATACGTTCTTGACAAATGCCAAGTCTTCACCCCCTTCTGGTACTGGTGTTCCATCGAGCTTTCGAGATCGACAGCGTAGTCAATATAACCTCAAATCTATACCATGTGGTCGCCCTCGTGGATATCAGGATATGCTCCCCACGGTCCTACTACATCCTGCCTTCGGCCAGTTTGTCGATGACTGTCACACCATTGAACCCACACCTGCAGATTACAGGCTCGCCTTGGAACTTGCAAATGCTATGTCGAACTTGTATGACAATGAAGCTCAGCGGCAGGACATTGTAGCCAAGGTGCTCACCACTGGCGGGCTGTACTTCATTGGTAGCCAAATACAATCAACGAAGTATATCACGGATGGAGACCTGAACGTCAAGGGTCATCGTTATATGATTACTGAATTCAAGAATGAGGTTGGGGGTAATCCATGCGATCTGTACTTCCAAGGGCTAGGATACTACTTGGAGACAACGAGGGACTCTGCTCTCCGATATTTGAGGTCTCCTCTACCATGCTTTATTCTTGCAATTTCTGGTTGGTTATTGCATCTTCTGTGGGTGCCACGGCAGGTTGATGGTTCTTTCTGCAGGGTCACTTATGACGTTCTCTGGCACTGCATGGAATTCACGTCCGCTAGCACAACTCCTGACAACACAAGCTGCGACTCACTTTGATGCTAGCGATAGGAGGAGTGAGCATGCTTTGGCGCGTCATTTAGCTGCCCTTCACAAGGCCGCCCAAAATCTAGAAGACTATTATAGGAACCTGGACGAAACCCTGCATCCCACTTCTGGATCTCTCCCCCCTTTTTTATTCCCATATCCAATGAGCTACCACTCGCTCAAAGATAACACCAAAAAGCATTTCCAATATGTGCAAGGGTGGAAATCGATGATGCCCATCTTCCTAGGAGTTGAGGAAACAATGGGTAAAAAGGATTGCATCTGTGTCAAATTTACTACGAGTTATTCGTGCGATGCACATAACATCCTTGCAGGTTTGGAATGCGCCCCAGCTCTACGAGGGTTTGAAAAGATCGCTGGCGGTTGGCTCATGGTGGTCATGGACTGGCTCGACAAGGATGAATTCGAGACTCTGAGAACGTATGAGGGACCACTCCCTTCATCCACCTTCGATGATATATCAGTAAAACTCGGATCACTTCACAGTGCGGGGTTCGTCCACGGGGACTTCCGAGATACGAATATCATGATACGCAAGCCCAACATGAAGCAGTTTATGGTTGTCGATTTTGACTGGGCAGGTAAGATTGGAGAGGCACGATACCCAACAGATGTGAATACTGTAGGCGTCACAAGGCCGCCAGGTGTTCGGGGTATGGAGGAGATCCTGGTAAAGCACGACCTTGCAATGCTCAGGTTCATATATGAGAAGTTCGCTCAGCGATAGTCACAATGACCACATTGTTAGTTCGTTCAGTACTGCTAATATGTAGTGTATCTAGGTTGATAAGGATACAGCTCCTAACTGGAATTTTGCTATGGATTCAGCTGTCAGGTTCTGAACAAGTCTCTCATTGGTCATATGACCAGAAACCTCCCTACCCGTCTTCACATCCGTCATGCGTGCTCACGAAGGCACATGTAAGCTCCGGTTCCTCCCTGTCAGGTATCAAATATGTTGACATGTCTTGCCGCTACCTACACTGAGTCTCCGCATTCACCTACTAAGATTGCCGCAAACTCGGCGTCGTCCTGTTCCGTGATCACCCACATTCTTCCATGATTCCTTGTCTTATGTAAAGAGGAAGACTTGGGAGTGCTGGATCACCTCAGGCAGCACTTTTTTCAAACTCTGATGGTCTTACAGACCAATTTTCTTTGTAGGTACAGTTGACTCCCTTATAACACATACCCCCTCGGGAGAGCCTCAAAAGTATGTGTTATGGGGGAGTATGGGTTATTGGAAGGGTCAACCGCGCACAAAATGAGGTTTGGGAACTCCACAAAGGTATGGGTTATGAGGGAGTATGGGTTAT